>CAEGAF010079425.1:0-12793 GCA_903067075.1 Micropoecilia bifurca | reverse complement strand
AAACAAGTTTTTGTCTAAATTAAGGTGAATTCATGGTTCCTTTTTCCACATAATGTAACAGTAGTGTTTATGATAAATAAATAATAATGTGATCCGTATCGGTGATCGTCCCTGATGGGTGATCGGAATCAGAAGGAAAAAACCTGATTGGCACATCCCTAATGAATATGTTTTGTTTAGACCCATTAACATCTTATAACCTGCTGAAGGGGCTGTGATTGGTCACCTGTAAGAAGGAAAACTACTGGGAGCCGATTGTGTTTTTTAAACTATGCTTGTAGAAGAAAACCAGATCGTCTGTAGCTTTTATCCGTTTCAGATGAAGATTGAAACCTGCTGCAGTTTTCAGAGTTTTTAATCTGTTTATTTCCTTTAAATCTCTATATCATTTCTGAGATGTTCCAGATCCCGACTGCAGGGACATACATGACTGAGGTCTGCGTTCACTCTGGACAATAATCTGTCCATAAAAAGCAACTCGCCTGTAGAAATGAGCCAGAAAGAGAAGATAAGAACATCAGGCAGAGTGAAGGAGCGACCCTGAACCTCCAGCATGTTGGAGGCTTTGATCCCAACTGTTCCTGCTGCTTCTGTCTGATCAGCCGCTGATTATTTTCACTCAGAATTAATTTCGACATAATTGTCTGTTGATTTCAATTAGCTGTGAAAACCTCGTTAAGGACGATGACTAACGTAACTCCTACAGTATAATGACCCGCCATGCTGCTGATCCTGATTACGGACTTTTAGGTGACAACAAGCAATTTGAGGCAGATAATCGGCGGTAATTAGTCGATCAGGCGAGGAACTTCCTCTGGTCTGAGCTGCTTCTTTAGCTCCTTTTATAGCTGCTTTTTATCTCGTTCCATCTGAAGCAATTTGTGTTTCCGGCTCCAAAACCGTTTTTTTGATTCTAATCTTTAGCTTCTCTCTCTCTTATCGGCCTCTAATCTTTATTTTATCTCCAGTTTCTGGTTCCGTTTTGTCTTCTCATTGTTTCCAGCCTTGTTTTGCAGGTTCTCTGCAGAAACCCAGTTTTATCAGCCAGAGATGTTATAGTCTGATCATTGTTTATGCTGCTAACAGGTCTGAGCTTAAGGGAGGCCTGCATTAGCATTTCTATTTGTTATAGTCAATATTCTCCACAATGGAGTGAATGTTCTTTGTGTGCATGTGAAATAAATGACTTCAGGGATTTGGTACTCGGAAATACAGAGTGTTGTACGAGGCATATTGATGAGCACTTTATGCAGAAAAAGGTCACAGCTTCTCTAATACAGATGTCAGTAGAGCTGGATTTCATTTTACAGCCTTTTTTAGTGCAAACTGAGAATCATTTATTGATCTGCACATCTTTGTTTTCCTCTGCCTCTCGCTGGGTTCTGCCGGCTCCGTCTGTAATCCAAAACGCGGCGCCGCTCTCGTTTGGCATGCATGCTGCAGGCTTTCCCCGAGCCGGTCTGCCTCAACGCCGCCGCCATCAACGCTGCTGCCCGTCAGGCTGACAGGGGGAGGCAGCGGCGAGAATCACAATTTCCCTCTAACCGCAGCAACGCTTCAGATTTGGGGAGCAGAATTAGTAGCCGGCTTCCTAAATCTCATAAATCAGACGTTAGTCTAGAGTTTCCTCCTGGCAACAGCAGAGTGTTATGCTGAGGCTGACGGGATGAATAAGGTTTACCAAGAAAAATCTCTCAAAAGTAGAGCTGGCCAGCGTTTTGAAAGCAACGAGTCTGAAAGATGAAACTACAGAGAAATTAATTTAACCTGAGTGATGTTGGCCCCACAACCTTCAAATCAGACAGAATTGGTGAAGAAACGTTTGTCCTACGTTTGTACAGCAAAATTTTTGTTTGTGCCGCCATCATTTTAAAGGTATAAAGAAAGTTGGATTTCATAAAAGTGGGGGGGCTGGTTGACCTTTACACTTTCATTAATATCTTCAAAGCCAAAGCAGTGCAAACAAAAAATTTTGCTGCACAAACCAGCACAAACGTAGCCGAGTTGATTGACACCCATTTTGTCTGGTTTGAAGAAGGTGGGGGGTTGGTTGACCTTGGATGACCTCTAGAAACATTTCTTTATATCTTTAAAATGATAGCGGCACAAACCAAAATTTTTGCTGCACAAACCAGCACAAACGTAGCACAAATGTTTGACACCAATTTTGTCTTATTTGAAGAAGGTGGGGGGCCAACTTCACTCAGGTATGCGACCTGGACGTTGGGTTGCATTGTTCCTATGGTTCAGACTGCCATGAAAATATCAGATACAGTTTGCATTGCATTAAAAAAAAAATAAATTGGAATTGGGTCACATCAGACTGCAGTGTGAATGCAGCCGAAGTTAACATTTTCAGCATTTAGAAAACCGTTTTAAAAACCTTCCGTTACCTAGCAACTCCAGCCAAGCTCAGCCCGTTACCTAGCAACCCAGTCAAAGTTCCAGCACATGGCTACTGGAAAATTCATGTTTTGTTACAGACTTACCAGAAAAGATGTGTGTATAAAGTTTGAAGGCGGTTGTATAATGTCTGTTTGCAGCCATTATTTTCAAGAGCGAGTGTAAACATGGAGTTGAGCAGCGAGGCCAGCAGCAGCTTGATTGGATTTAAAGTGACAGGAGGCCCTGAAACGGAATAATTATGTGCAAAAATGTAACGAACATGTTTTGTGTTGCCCATAGATCTATTCTAACATGTCCAAGGAAGCATAATAGGTCACCTTTAACACCGCCAGTCTAATCATCTGCAGATCAACTGACTTTTCCTGCTCCTTGTTGGATTCCTGCTCATTTAGGAATTTTAGTAATCAAATAATTGCGCTTGTAATTCTGTCAGCCGTTTAGTGACTTAGAAAAACAAGAATTAGCTGGAATTGTTTAATTTCTCACATATTCCCTCTGCTATTGCAATATTAGAGTATTATTGAAAAGTTTAATCAGTTTTTCAGTTCAAAAAGGGAATCTCATCACACAGAATTACATTTTAGTTTTTTCAGATAATGTTTATTATTTTAGAGCAAATGAAAACCCAAAATTCAGTTTCTCAATATTACATTTGGGATTTATGTTACGACCTACACCAGAGGTCTGCAACATTAACAATCCAAAGCACATTTTTCCCTCAGTCCAGCTAAATATAGCTTTAGCGCTTCAGATATAGATGAAAAAAGACAACTTCAATTTTTAAAATTAATATTTATTATAGGAAATTTGTTGTGCATTTTAGGGAAGCACAATTTTAGATTTTAAAACAAATCAAAATGTGACAATCTTTGCAAACAGAGGATTAATAAATGTTAAGAATATAAACGGCTACTTTTGGTGTCATTCAGTTGTGCAAGTCCAATACAATTAATCTATAGAAAATCTGAAAAAACTACTAAAACATGCATTTGTTAGTATATTTGATCATTTTCAGCTGAAGTTGTAAAGGGTTTGGTCAGATTGGATCATATTTGTTTTAGTTCATTCTTCATTCTGTCGATCGCTTTCTTCATGGAGATGCTGATTCCAGTTTCCAACAGGATGTTGTACCTGTTCACTCTGATAAAGGTACATTTCTGTATTTAAAAACTTTCTCTGTTGGCTTTTAGTATTCAACATTTTATGAGAAACTGAATCTTAGATTTCCATTTTTGCTGAGTCATAGTCATCAAAACAACACAGTTTTAAACTGTTTTAAACTCACTTTAAACTTTTCAAGGATATTCTGATTTATGGAGAGCTGTAAGTGCCCAGCTTTAACATTTTGCATGTAAAGCACAGATTGTTTCGGACCCTGCATTGGTCTTGGTGACCAACCTTCAGGGCAAAGATGTACAGTTTATACAATTAAAAATAATCTGAAGTTATGTACTTCTCTTTTTGTATCAAAAAGATTTTAAATTAGCTTTAAGGAAATGTTATCTGTGTCTGAGTGCAAGAAAAAACAGGAATTAATTTTAGTTTTACAAACTTAAATCTAATGCATTTTTACATGTTTGCTGCAAGTTTCTTGCTATATATGCTTGCTACAGTGTGTGAAGCCATTATAGATAAAAAAGGAGTGGATTTCCACCAAAAAACTCAGAAATTCTGATTAACAGTAATTTTCTAGAAAAAGCTTGGAAATTTAATTTTTCTTAAAAAAAGAACATTTCTGAATTTCAAGGTCAAAAAGAAAAAAAAATGTTTTCATTATCTGTAAGCCATAATCATCAAAATTACAATAAAAAAAGCTTAAATATTTCACTGTGTAATGGATCTATGGGTTCCACTTCCTGAAATGAGTCAAAAAGGATTAAATTTTTCACAATATTCTAATATTTTGCTATGAACCTTTATAAAGGTTTAACACTGTCAATGTACAATAATTCAGTCCAGGTTTGACCAGTCTATTGCAGCTATTACTCTTCTCTCAACAGCTATAAAAATACTTCAAAATGCTCTTTGTGTTTCCAAACGTAGAATAAAGTATTTTATGAACCTTAAACTGTGTTGTAAAGAATTTATTTTCTAGAAATGAAGAATAAAATGGAGTCCGGAGTTTTAAAACGGTGAAACGGTGTCTGACCAAATGGAAGCAGACAGGGGTCACTTTCCCCAGAGGCAGGATATGAAGGCACAACCAACAGCTAACGATTTGTTTCCCCCGTGAAGCTGCCTGCGTTTAACGTTTAGCTCTTTTGAGTTCCTGAAACTGAAATCAAACTTTTGTCAACCAAACTATTAAACTAATAATTTATTATATTGAAGGTATATTTAATAGATTTGACCAAACACATAACTGTCCTTCAAAGCATGAAGAAAATGCTGCATTTTCTGAATATTGTAATCAATATTTTTCATGACTTCCATGTTATCACCCACTTAAAATACACCAGTCATATGGAGCTAAATTGGCACCATAAAGTTTGTTCAATATCTTTCAAACTGAAAACAAATGTTTTGGAAAAAAAAAAGTTCTGGGACTTAAATAAAATTAAACATTAAAGTTAAAATAATTTTGAAACAGGAAAAAAATTAAAGAAACAAAAACTACAACTAAAAAAAAAGTTAATACCCATAATTATGAAACTGGGAAAAAAGTTTTGGTACTGAAGATATTTGAAAGCTAAAAAGAAAATAATTCCCAGCTACTTTCAAGATTCTTTTTTTCCCCCTCCGTTTCAGTTTTTATTTTCTTTTTAGCTTTTTGGCCCCAATTTAGTTCCATACAGAGTCTACCCAATAGACCAAACACATATTTATCATGTTGAGTTACTTGAAATATTTTGTCCTGCAAATTAATATAGATCCACGTAATCCACTACAATTGTTATTGCAAATTCTGCAGTAATAATTGAGCTAAAGTAAATGTTTCTGCTCTGAGATTTAAAACCAGATCTATGAAATCTTGTATGATGTGTCGACAATATTTCATACTTTTAAGTTGCCTAATAAAACTGGACTTTATAATAAAATCACCTAAAATCCTTAAAAAAAGGAGTAGAAACCACAAGTGTTCATGAAAAAAAACTTTGAACAGTGCAAGAAAATATTGCTCCATAAGAGTAAAATGCTTCAGTTAAAAAACTGTATAAATGTTGCAAATCTCACAAAAGAGCTGCCTGTTGTTAGACTACTAGTCAATGCTATATATATGTATATATATTTGTAATTAAGAGAGAGGCAGAAGATAAATATTTTATCTTCATACATTTCTGTATTGTTTTAAAGAAGAAAATGTTGAAATATTTCCTACAAGAAATGAAAGCAACAAAAACTTTAAGGTGCAGCTTGATTGTTTCAGTGTTCAGAAAAATGTAATTTGTGAGACGGCTTGAGCAGTCTGAACATTTTATTGCAAAATATGGTTTATGGTTCACTTAATATTGCAGTCATCCAACTTTTTGTATCCAAAGCAACAAAAAAAATCATCAATATTCACAAATGTGCTTCAACATGGCTGCCCATAAGGTTGGAATACAACATTTTTTAAAATCTGTTTTTATGTAAATTTATGATTATGTTTCAAAATGTTGACCAAACTCTTAGTAATGCAGAGTGATATTAATAATAAAAAAGCTAAAATGTTTCCGTCTTTATGGGCATCGGTGTGTATTAGATGTAAAATGGCACATTGATCACCCTGTTTCCTTTTGGTAAATAAGAAGCTTGTTTCCTTTATTTCATGTTTGTTTTTTACTGTGCTGTAACACCATTAAATAACATTTCATAAATGAGGAAAAGCAAAGCAGTGTGATAAAACTGTGCACAAGAAAGCATTCCTTTGGGTAAAATGACTCCTTAACATCCTGGGAAGAAGCAACAGAAGCAGGCCTGACCTTGTTTTCTTTTTAACTGTAAACATTACACAAACTCAGTCACTTTGAAAATTATGCAAAAAAAAAAAAAAACTCACATCTGCTAAGACCTGCAGGTTATTAATGGCAACAATCTGACTTCTTTTAATGGTTTTTCTAGATTAAACTCACATTGGAAACGTTCTGAACTTCTAATTTTTCCCCCACTAGTGATGATTCTTAAATCCTTATTTTATTCACGCCTGTTCATCACCGGCTGTCCAAACAACGCAAGAACCACAGGAATGATGACACTTATTTGAAACATGGTCCTGATGGCAAATACAGCCAAAAAAATGTTAAAATTAAGCCAAAGATTAAACAAAACGTCTAGATATATACCAGTAACAGAGCAAAAATACATGGGATGGGCTGACCTATGACTTAAAGTCTAACTTAGACAGTAATAATGAATCGAGTTTTAAAGCAAGTGAGATTATTCTGCATGAATCTGAAATGGCAACGGACAAGTGATGTAGGTCCTATGCAGGAATCATCGTTACTCCCTCCATGTTCCCGGGACAGGAGTCAACCTGCGACAGGAAAAACACGACACGGTTCAGGAGGAGAGACTCCATAAGATCCCAACTCAAACTGAGGGGAATGAAAAGTTACATGTGACCCAAAATAATGTGAACATGAGACAATTTCACACTGGAGCCACCAGAGGGGCTAAAACTGAGTTGCAGTCAACATGCATTTATCACTGATCCTGTCCTGCCTGAGATGCTAATCCGTTCTGTCTTCATTAATTTAAAACATTGGTGTAAAAACATATTGACTTCACGACTGAAAAAATACAACATCTTATCACATATTATTGGTCTAGTTTCTAGTGCAAAAATCATAGTAAACTTGAAATAAAAAAACTAACAGACTAGTAACAGTTCAGTTTGCATGACTGTTATAATAGTTTGATGCTGATATGATAAAAAAAAGTATTTTAATAAGTATTAAGTCCAAAGTATAACTTCAGAAGATGATCAACATTGCTCATTTTTTTTTGTTTCATAAATATTCTGACTTTATTCTCATGATTTTAACAACAATGTTGCCTGCCTCCTAATACTCAGTTGTAGAGTATTAGGCCTAATATTAGCATCAGACCTGAATTCAAAGTAAAAATAAACAAACTGTGCAGGAGGCTTGGCAAACAAGATGGCCGCCGTGCGCGTGCCGACACTCTGAACTACGGAAACCTACGGAGTTGCATTGGTGAAAAATGTCCTGATTTGAATTAAGTTGAATTAGAATGTTGTGAACGGAACATATGCTAAATTAATGTTTTTAAAGATCTACACGCCTCCAGGTCATTTAAAGCTACAAGCTGTAAACATCATCTCTGAAATAATGAGTTATTTCCAACTCACCCTAAACATCTGAGTGGAAATAAACAAAGCCGAGTGCAGGAGATTCAAGCTTCCAGCCCGAGCAGCTCCACGTCGAAGGTCAGAGTGGCATTTGGTGGGATGACCCCTGGGTGACCTTTGCTGCCATAGGCAAAGTCTGGGGAGCAGATGAGCTTCGCCCGCTGACCTACGCTCATCTGTGGACAGAATGGACACAGACAGATCTGAAAACTTCATGCCGAGTGAAAAACAGACCAATATAAACACTGAACCAAACAGTTAATTATGAAGCGGCCGATTCCCCAGAAGGTCGGAACAACGGCAAGTTACTGAATAAAACGCTTCAGTTCTGAATCCAAAAACAGATCTGAGGTTTGCAACACAACCTGGTTTCATTTCTGGTGTTTATTTTTCCACAATCATGTATAAAACTGTACAAAAGTAAAGGTCAGGAACGACTGCTGTTCATAAACACAATCTGTCTCCGATAAACAATTAATTGTAATCAACTGATGACTGAAATAATTGTCAACTAATTTTGAAACCGACTGTAGACTCTAAAAAAGTATAATTGGTGAAAGAACAACACACTTAAGCCAAAATTGTACAAAAAACCCCATAATTTTTCACTTAAGATATTTTAAAAAAAAAAAAACCTTCATCTGTAAATATATTCTACCCAAAACTCCAACCGGCAAAATTGTAAAAATAAATTGATTTCCAGCACCTTTTGCCATCTAATTATTAATTGGTTAATTTAAAATATTCAACAATCAGTGCAGTGGAAAAGGCCGAGCTTTTCACATCTTGATTTTTTGCATTCTGTGCTACAAGTAATAATAATAATAATAATACATTTTATTTGTAGGCGCCTTTCTGGACACCCAAGGTCACAAGTGATCAACTGTTCACTGAAAGAACACTGTTATTGCATTTTTAGCCAATAAAATGGTTATTTTCCTACTTTATAAAGACATTTATTTACTTAATCACATATTAGCATATTTCTAATGTTTAAAAAAAGGCTTAAATGAAAAATCTGCATCATGTGACAATTATCGTCAGAATAATCGATAATTAAATCATTGTTAATTGCATCTCTGCAATCTTACAGTTTCCTGACAAGATTTTATTCTTCTTTCACTTAAATGTAAACATTTAATGCTTTTAATTTCTGAAACAGATCAAAGTTTCAACGGCAGATCATTTAATTCACAGCCTGTCATTCGTGTTGCTCTGCTCTCTTCATCCTGCTGCGCAGCTTTGACTCATCGAAAGTCGGAGGAGCAAAATGTTCCTGCGTCTCCAAGCAGACTGAAGAAAAAAAACTCATTTCTCCATTTGGTGCTAAACACTCCTGACAGTCACACACACACTCTTTAATCACACCGATCTCAAACTCAAGGTCCGGGGGCCGAATCTGGCCCACCACAGCTCTTAATGTGGCCCATAAACACCAGAGGGTCACGCAAACAGAACCTTAAAGATACCAGTTGTGTGATTAAATATTACTTTGTCTATAAAATCTAAGCCGTTTTTCTCCAGTCCCTCCACCTTCTCGTGATTCCATGATTGTGGAAATTTATACAAAATCAATGACTTTTTCACACTAAAGCATAACTTTGAGTTTGTTGCAAATTTTCTGCAAGAATTTTTAAAAACAACGAACATTGTCAGATTATAGTCTATGATTGAGTTGACAACAAGTCAAAGTTACGGCGTAAATATTGCAGAATTTCTTGTAAATACTTCTAAAGCAGCTCCACAAAAATCATTAATTTTGATTGCAAAAAGTCACAAAAACAATCAAAATCCTGGAGGGACTGATCAATGTGAAATATTCAATATTATTCGTTGAATTCAGACACATATTTATTAATATTTTAACAGTTGATTAGTTTCATCAAAACATTATGGCACAACAGGGCCTTGGAGATCATCCATAATCTTGATCTGAATCAAGATTATTTTGATAAAAATCTAATTGAGTTTGAAATCCCTGAAATATATGATATTAGGACTGAGCAACAAATCAGTAACAATATATAGAAATAGACGCATGATTAATATTGTTAGAATCTTTAATAATTTCTCTGAAAGCTGAACCGCACAGCATGCTGGGGAATGTAGGCAGATGGTGCAAGAGTTCACAGGCACAGAATATGGATGTGATACCATTTCATTCCTGTCATATCTAAAACCATAGTGTTTAATGTCTATTTCCATACACATATTTAGTTGTTTTCAGGACGTCAAGTTGAACTACAAGTGGAAAACAGCACACATCCTGCTAGTCAGGTTCTTGGCTGTGGGAGGAAACTCAGAGAAAACCCACACATGCGGAGGAAAAACATTAAATGAACGTCTTATGACAGAACATTCTAGCTATCAACTAAAAACCACCGTCCAGCCCATTATGGAGATTAATGTTAATAAATACTCCATGCATTGTTTAATGCAACAATTTTATATTCACTAAAAACGGTTTTGCACGTTACTCTGTATTTTACAGGCTCAAACAGCAAAACACGGCACAAACCAAGTACAAAACACACACAAAGAAATATATTAAATGCAACAGAAAACTGCTGCTAATGAAGAGGAAATGCTGCAAATCGCAAAACAGCAGCAAGCCTGGAAACTCGCTCCACAAAAACACAGGTACTCCAGACCAATAGGGGGAGTGTGGAGTAAATATATTACCTTCATAAATAAATACATAAATATGCTACGATAATGTAATGTTGTAAAAGTGTTTTTTTACTTATTCTTTATTAGAGAAGCCAAACAAATCGAGGAAGTACATTTAACAATATTATAGTTTCCAGAAGCGAGCAAACTTTGTAACCAAGAGGAAAAAATTGTGTCTGAAAAAGACATGAACTCTTTTTCTTTTGAGTATCCTGTTAAATAATGTAATCCCGTCTTTACTGATTGTCTGGTTACATATGATTTGGTGATCGACTCCCCCTGGTGGCCTGGAGGACTTAGGTTTTGTACCGTTTTACACTGGCTTATGTTTTTCTTTCCTTTTCGGGGCATTTATTATTTTGCCTCCATTTCTGTGTTGCAGCGTGTTTCTGTTTGTTTTTCGCCGTTAATAAAAAAAAAAAAAAAGAAAAAAGAAAAACGTATTTTGCCGAATGTACCTGTCGGCCACTAGGGCTGTATAATAATATCGATATTGCGATATATATCAATATTTTCTTTTCTAGAAAAAAATTGATATTCATCTGCAAGTACTGTAACATCCAACTGTCACCTTGTTCACTCACTGCTTGCTTCAGCAGGTCATCAGGCTTAGAGTGATTCCTTCAGATGTTCAGGTTAAAAAGGTATCAAACTATTCAGAGCAGGAACTTGGNACTTGGTTCACTTTATTTACTTTACTAATGCATGTCAGCTACAGTTTGTACTGTTTCAATTAAAAGAAACATGTTTTCTCACCACTTCCTTGATTCATTTTGTCCAGCTGTCGACTTTAAGTCTGTGTCCAACCAGAGCAGGTATTGTGTAGTTGGTGCTTTTAATCAGTTTTCAGTTAAATTAATTCAATCCAACTCTACAACAGTCACAAAATGTCACCAAAGTCATTCTGCCCCTCTAAAATTGTCCAGAAAATCACAAAAGTGTATTGAATTGTATCGCTTGCTGAATATTGCAATATCGTGGGCAGGATATTGTGTATCGTATTGTGAGATTATTGTATCACTACAGCCCTATCGGCCACCGTACCTTTTATAAACTTTTGCCATATGAAACAAGACAGAAAATGACATCTAATCAAACCAAAACATCTGTAAACAAGCCTCTTATTCTAACTAAAGTAAACAAACCGACTAAACGTTGAACTGTGATCATTACAGATTTCATCAGCTGTTTCTCACCTGAGCTACTCCCTCTTCCCATCCTCGGATAACCTCCTGATGTCCAATCTTGAACTTAAAAGGTTTCCCTCTGGACCTCGAGGAGTCGAAAACTTTCCCATCGTCCAGGGTTCCTGGATAGAAACAGACCCGGCGAGCAGTTTGTAGTTTTTATCCAGCCTCAACCGTCAGGAAGTCACCGTTAGCTGGCGCTAGCTGGCTAACATCAACGCTTCCAACGTTCAGCTAACGGCTCGTCTAAATTACACTCCCAAAATAAAACATCTCCGTCTGCGTAAACTGGAATCTGGTGGAGGGTTAGAGATTTAAAAAATGTGTTTTAACCCAAACGTAGCTTGTTTTTAGCTGCAGGAAATGTTAGCTTTCATGCTAACTGAGCTAGCCAGCGGTTAGATCCAAGAACGTTTGGACTTGTTCGGACCTTGTTACGAACTTTGAAACCCTTCAGGACTTGATTAACACACAAAGTTGACCTAAAACATAAAACACGCTGCGTCTAAACCTTGTGAGCCTTTCACTCACCGACATAGTGGACCACGACGCGCTGTCCCTTCTTCGGGAATGTCCGTCCTAAAAATAATTTAAAAAACAACAAATGAAGGGGGAAACACGGAAGGTGGGGTTTCCTTCCGAACTGTCCGGCCCAAATGGATGAAACAGCGGAGTAAAACCAGGATTATCCTCACCGTCTCCAGGAGTTATCGTCTCGATTTCTACCCCCATGTTCGCGTTCCTGTACGGTTCCTGTCGACCACCGCCGAGGACTGGAGCGGAAGCAGGAGGCGCTGCGCGGTGTGAACGGATAGGAGGGAAAGAACCAAGTGCCGGTGACTGTCTACACACAGGGCCGATCCAAGCCTTTTAGGGGCCCGGGGCAGATTTAATCTAGGGGTCCCCCCCATACAAAAGTGCTTTATTATTCCTAAATTACTCTATATAAATGACTTTATTGTCATTTATATAGAGTATTATTGGCTGGAGTGATACAATAATCTCACGATACGATATACGATATTCTGCCCACGATAAGATACATATCGCGTTATTCAGCAAACGATACAATTCGATACATTTTGCTATTTTCTAAAATATTTTAGAGGGACAGAGTGACTTTGGTGACATTTTGTGACTGTTATAAAGTTGGATTGAATTCATTTAACTGAAAACTGATTAAAAGCACCAACTACACAATACCTGCTCTGGTTGGACACAGACTGAAAGTGGACAGCTG
>CAEGAF010079413.1:0-21503 GCA_903067075.1 Micropoecilia bifurca | reverse complement strand
TCACTCAGTGCTTATAGTTACACATCGCTTAGGATTTGCTGCGCGTTTGCGCAGATTGAAGGAAAGACGAGACCAGCTGGACAGACAGGCTGGGAAATTAGATGCAGGTGATCGGTATCAGAGCCAATGATCGGCCGATCCCGATCATCACCGATTTCACGGAAATCGGCCGATTATGATCGGTGACCGATCGATCGGCACGCCTCTACTCATAATATATTACTTTATCAGAACACAGGAATCTTAAGGAGGCATACTGCCGTGAATAATATCTACTTACATTGGGACAAGAATCAGAATCTAAAATACCAGATTCCACATAGTGTGAAATTGGCAGATTCCAGTGACCGGCTGAATTCTCGGGGTACCTTCAGTAGCATTTGTAAAAGGACTGATTATGTGTGGGATTTTTTGTTTGTTTGTCAATATATAGTGGGAGCTGCTGTGGTCTCTCATCCTCCTTTTCACCTTCTCTCTGCTGCTCATCTGGTCCTACTTCTGGTGGGAGGCAGACAACGACTACAATGAATTCAACTGGTGAGTACTGCGTCGACACGGCAACTGCCGCTCCATGTTTACTAGGCTCAACTTGAAGCCACAAGACTACCAGCATATTGCCGAGACTGCGCACATTCTGGTCATACTTGTTGACTTGTTGATTTCCTAAATCAGGAGTTTAATCTCTCCTCATCCTTAATCTGAGCAGAGACCATCCAGCCCTTCATAGATTACAGCATTGCATAAGAGTGATGGCTCATCCAACATTTCCTGTACTGTAGATCACTCGGCCCCACTTTCTCTTGAACAAACATGTTTATAGGATGATATGCATGGTAGTTTGTGCTTGTAACACAACATAAGCCTTGTTTTTATGTTTTTTGTTTTTTTTTTAAAAAGCAGCTTTATACTGTTTTTAGTTGGTAAAATCCATATACCAATAAATCTTCATGTTCATAAAGTTACTGGAAGATTAAAAACAAAAAACGGGACAGATTCATTCAACTCCAGGTTAATAATATATACTGATTTGTCACATGTAGGGTGTATATATTTTGTTTTATAACTGCAAATAGTTACTATTATTAGATATTTGACATGATGGTGGATAATGGTTTCTACTCCTACCTCCTTTCCCATCCCCCATGCTTCCACTCTCAGGGACATCTGCAAAGTCACTTTCTAATAATGTCCTTTCCCTGTATTGCATTCTTAAGTCTGTATGCTACCTCAGTTGTAGTTGAATAATTATCTCACTACTTTGTTTCTTTTTTCTTTTTTTTATTTATTTTTTCCTGTTTCTTATTTTTTAGTTTCCCAAATTAATGCCAAGTGCACTTTTAACAGCAATAACTAGTTTGTTTACTGATATTTATCTCTTACTCTCTCTCTTGTCTTCTTTTTATTAGCAATGTTACTTTCTTTTCCCTCTGCAGATAAGTAGAGCAATAACATCTCTGCTTCCTTATTATATGTTCTGTTGTGATGCAGCTGCAGGGAGACTCGGTGCCCATCTGCAGAACAAATGCATTCACAAGAGACTTTGTTCCTCTTAAATCACTGATAAGGCTTTACATGTGATTAATACGTCTAGCTGATGTGGCAGAATTCCCACTTGTGCCTGTTTTTCTGCAGCTGTGTGTATTTATATACAGTGTCACAAAATGTGAGCAAAATGTGTTTATCCTGTACAGTGGCGCAACTACACATTATTCTGGTGGATGCGAAAACATAAGTCGGTGCCCCTCCCAAAGCCCCCCCTCCCCCAGGGAAGGAACGTTAGGGTACAGGAGCGACGCTCGCTCGCTCAATCCCCCCCCCCAGGCGACGATACGTGAAGGGTATGAAGGGTAAAACTCGCTGCATTTACCTCGATATGTGCGCAAGGTGAATGAGCGAAAGGCGCTCTGAAGTGTATAGGACAACATCATCGGCGCGTCGCCCCCTCCAGACGGGGTTTTGGCGCCCCCTCTGCTGCTGCGCCCCTATGCGTGTCATAGGCTGCATACCCACTTTTTGCGCCACTGATCCGGGATATATATTTGTGAATAAGGAAGGATAGATACAAAAATTGTTCATAGTCTAGTGATGTATGTTTTGTTCCCGAATTAAAGCTTAAAAAGTGACAAAAAATAGTTGTCAATTTTCCATGAAATTAATAACTATGATTAAGCCATGGCCTCCTGAGTGTTATAATTTGCTTGTCAAACTCCCTCTTCAATGAGTCACCATGAGTTTTTTGGTCTTTTTAGCACTACTTAAAATACATATAACTCTGTGAGGGTATCCACTCACAGTCTCTAAAATCTTGTTGAAATTTTATTATTATTCAAAGTAATTGTTGCTATTTTCTTTGAGTCTAGGTTTATGTAAAGTGTGGCAGCCATGCCTGAAGTAGAAAAGCAATCATGAACCATTTAGGACTGATGGTTTAATTAAAAAGAGATTAATTGCTTCTCTTTTCTTGAGCTGTAGTTTAAATACCAGCATCTCTGGTTGTACAGTATAAAGGCGCATTAGCTGACATATAATGGAAAATATTTATATCTGTAAACATGTCAATAAGGCTAAGTGTTGTCATCATCGCAACTAACACTAACCATACAGTATATAGCTTGTTTTCCTGATATTGTGCATATCTAATTTGTTAGTCCATCCAGCTATAAGGATGAATGAATTGATGAATGGACATCACATTGGATTACATTGAATACAACCAAACCTTGTATTTTTTATGGCTTTTATCGCTTCTTTGTGGTTTTTTTGAATGCTCATTGGAAGAAACATTATGAAACCTCTTGTTTCTGAAGGTTCCTGTACAATAACTCTGGGGAGTGGACTGATGGAACCGTTCCCATCCTAGCAACAACTGCTGCTGGATTCACCTACATTGCAATTTTAATGGTCAGTATGCCCTCACAAAGAATGCTTTGAACTCATCATAAGGCCTAACTAGGCACATTCAGATTACTGCATAATACCAATTTCTAAACTGTACTTTGTGTGGGTGGGTCTTGTTTTTGCATTTTTCAGATTTTAGCACTTTGCCATGTTGCACTTGGGCAACAGTTGAATTTGCACTGGCTTCATAAGGTAACGTGCCAACAAAGTGAGACTCTGCCATGTGTGTTTGTGTAACTGAAAAAAGCTGTGAGGTGTAAGGGGGTGGATGAATTTTGCATATGTTTATCTGAGTTGTAACTAGCGTAGGCTTGTGTTTTTTATCTTGTTTTTGCAAATGTTTTCATTTATTGCTGGTCAGTTCAATTCATCCTGAACTTAAAACCTGCAGGCTGTTAACTAGGTAAAGATTACTAACTAAGGTTACCAGATGCTGTGCAACCATAAAATGTATCTCACTATATTGGGTTATTCTGTAATTTTACAAATAATTATGTTTTTGTGTTTTTCTTGGTTTATTTCTGCTCTCTCTGCACAGATAGGAGTAACTGCTTCTTTACTCACCACTATTGTTGGGATAATATCAGTTAATCAAACATGGACACAAGAGTGGGACATCATCCCCATCTCCTTGCAGGTCAGACACAAAATTCCCAAAGTCCTTGTTGATGATTAACTTAGAAGAGCTGATAAGTTTTAGTAGAGGCAGATTTATGATGCAAAGTCTAGGGATGGTAATTCTTTTATATATGCAGCATTGCAATTAGTAGTGTAATATGATATGTAACACTTAATATATGTCAAAGTGATCCATGTTTCTCTTTTTAATGTTTATAAAATTAATAAAAATTTGACGGGCCTAGTGTTGAAACCATAAGCTTATATACACCCAAATAAAAAAGAAACATTTTTTTCTCTCTTCTGCGATTAAATCAGAACAAATGTCTCTTGTTTTAGGTGGATTTAGAATTGAGGAGTGAGGAAATGTATGCAAACCTCTGATTTTTCAAGACATTTCTAAACACATATTTGCCATATTCTCCCTGTCATTGTTGTAGTATTTAGCAAACAAGAATAATTTTGTGTAATTCTAACTGAGCTAAAAGAAGAGAAATTAGGTCTGATTTAAATTTTATACAATATGGGGAAAAAAGGTGCTTAAATCTTTTTATTTAATGTATGCAAACGTTTACTTTCAACTGTATCGGTATATCCATGTCAGATTATGTACTACAAGTAACATTTGAAGTGGCTGCAAATACTACTTAGTAGCTGTGGTCTTTTAAAATTGAGTGTCTTTCCAAATAATAGGTTTTAACGTTGCCAGACTGTGTGACTGGTGTCTTCGCACGAGATAATGACTGTTATTTTGTGTCTGCATATCTCCTGTGACTTGATTTCTTGTTCTTCTCTCTCTTGTTTTGCCTCCATTTCTCTGTATCCTGTGTTCCAGGCTACAGGTCCGTTCCTGCACATAGGGGCTCTTGCTGCAGCCACAGCCTTGTCATGGATTGTTGCAGGACAAGTTGCCCGTGCAGAAAAATTAAGTATGTGAATAAAGTTACAGCCCCCTACACATGTATTAAACTCGTAAAAATTTGACTCATTCAATTCTGTAGCACAGAATCCTTAAATCATAAAAATCTCTCTTATTTAAATACCTTTTGTGAAGTGGCTAAGATTAATGAATCACTTTTAGTGCTGCCGAGTGTGTTAGCAGCTAGCCGATGTCAAGAATAGATCTCTTTATTGAGAATCCTTTTACATATTTTTACCAAAGTTGTCAGTAATTTGTAGAGTTGCTATGTGTTTTAATGCAATGAAGTGACATGACAGTCTGAGGGCCTCTCACACACACAAGGCTGGTGAATGATTAATTAGGTGTAGACGGAGGCACATCACACACATCTATGGTATGTGTGATAAACATTCCTCCAACCTCTTTTTCTCCCCAGAGATGGAGGTTGTTTTGTCCTTGAGTCTAACTCGTTTTGAACACTTGCAGCTCTGACAGTTTATTCCTAACCTTGTTGACATTGGTGCCTTTAGAATAAACTTGCTGCTATTGCTGGTGAGATTTAGTGTCGTCTATGTAGCGACTTTTTAACTGATCGCCAAATAGTATTGGAGGAAAACTTTCAACTTTAGTTTGCAACTTCCACCCACCAGTGGTTGTATGTTATCTATTTTGAGATGATTTCTTTTAACTTGATAACATTCTTAGGTTTTATGGACTAATGATGTATTTCACATCCCCATCAAATAGAAAGCACCCGTAATGAAAACAGCATTTCATCTGAAAGGTACAAAATTTAAAAAAGCGACTCATAAGTGTCACATTTGTTCAGAATTACTGTCTTTTCCTATAATGACTTTAATACCTGCCAAATATTTACTTTCAGCTTTTTAAAGAGCACCTTCACATTGGACTTGATGGTTTCGCTCAGATTCTATGAGAGAAATTAAATACTAGTAAAATGGATGTTGAGCCGTTCTTTATTTTCCATGTTTTAAGGAGACATTAAGAACTTTGTTAGGTTATCTCGCATGGAACCTGATGTAATGCACAGCAGTGTTTTAAAATCAAAGATGCGAGGGTGGATGAAGGCCATCTGCGAGCCTTCTGTGTGTAACAGGAGTTGGCCACTCGACCCTGCCCCGGACCTGACCTTGAAACAAATACATTCTCCTGTGCGTCCGTGTAGGTCTGTGTGGGAGCCAACATTCACAGCTATAATCGCTCGCTCAGTCAGAGCTGGATCCTGAGTGCCATCATCTTGGCTGCTGTGTGTAGCTGCAGTATAATAGTCAATATTCACAGCAGCCTCTTCCTACTGTAGCTAATCTTGGCACATAATACACGGCAAAACTACAGATTATTGTTTCACTCTGGTTTCTGTGGAGACTGGGGAGACATTTTTACAGCATGCAAATAAGTTTTGATGGTGAATTCTGGTGTATACAGACAGACTGAGGCTACATCTTTCAAAATACTTCACACCCCTCATGCAACCACACTTTTTAGTGAGATTTTATGTGCTAAACCAACACAAACATCCAAAATAAATCATACATTTTCAAATTTTTGTGTTAATTGGGTCTAAAGCCCAGTACATTAAAATGTGTTATTGCAATGTGAAAAGGTTCAGAAGGTATAAATGCCTTTACGATATAAATGATTTTACTGTAGCTGTTCCCCTCCATGTTAACAAGCTGTTTACTGTATCTTTATGCCTTTGTACAGATATGATGGAGAAATCTGTTTTCTTGTCTAACTCATGCAATAAATGCAAATATTTCAAACCTCTATAGATGATCTCTTTATTGTCATGTTATGGATACCATCTGTAAGTGCTCGTTATGCTGTCTGCCAGTCTTTCAGGTGGTGGTTGTGCTGCTGTACCTCAGTGTGTTACTAGGACTTTATGTTCTGCCACTTTATATCACATCCCCCTGCATCATGGATCCCAGGACCCTTAAATCACGGCCAGAGGTGTTTGGCCACCAGGGAGCCCCCATGGTGAGTCCATTCAATTTTGGTTTACAGAATGTGTTAAAAGTAAAGCTAAACCCTCAAATATCTACTTTTTTCACATATTTTTGGTATATATTATTGTTGTTGTATATATTAATGTTTCTGGTTTAACTAGCTTCTTAATTAAAGTAGCCAACAAACGTATAATAAGGGGGCTGCCCTTCTTGATCTATTGAATAAATTGTTATGCTGTATGACTGCTAAAGAAATGTCTAAGTGATTGCAAATTTCCTGTGAACAGATTTAATATTCAGTGGAAATGTTTTTAAGATTATATTGAAGGCTCATAATATCACAAAAACCTCATTTTAATTTCACATTTGATACCTCATGGATTGATTTATTGCTGCAGAAGGATTTATGCCTCCGGCGTGCCAGTGACTGCTCTGCAACACAAAAACAAGTTGCTAAAAGTAGTTCCTCACATTAGGACACACCCTGCTTTCTGTGGTATTTCTGCAAAAAGAGATCGATCCTCAGTGGAATCTAAAATTAGGAGTGCCTCTGCGGGCCTGGGAGATTTAAAAAAAGACGGCTCACATCACAGGACTCTGTTTCCCAGAATGACTCATTATTGATTGCAGCGGCATTCCTGCCCTGTGCTTCACAGCCAGTAGCTGACTACTCTCAGGGTCTCAAAGGGAGGGCCAGTTCTAAGTGATGTTTTAGTATCGATCAGGACATTGACCTGAGTTAAAGAGCAATCCACAGCACACATTCCCACATGTTCACTGGAGGAAATGCATGGAACAGCATGGGAACAATTTGATTTTCTATTGTTTTTTTCCCGCTCCATGCCATTAACTAAGACATGACCTACTTGCAATCACTTTATCTTTTTTCCCCGACTCTGTGTCCAGCTTGCTCCAGAGAACACGCTGTGGTCGTTTCAGCGAGCTCTGCAGATGAACGTCACTGGACTGGAGGCTGACGTAGCCATAAGGTACACACTCAGAATGATCGATACGCAGCAGTACAATGAAACCACGCAAATAAATATCTGCTGAGATTCCTGTTCCCCCTGTTTAGGCTCCATACATGGTAAATGGCCTGTACTTGCACACCGCTTTATTTAGTTGACAGGACTCCACAGCTCTTCACACTGCATTCAGACAGGCATTCACACATTTAGGGTGGTTAGCTACATAATAGCCACAGTGGCCTGGGGCACTTTTACAGAGAAAAGGCTGCCATGCACTTGGGCCAACAGCAGGCGAGTTGGATGAAATGCCTTGCCCAAGGACACAACAACAGAGACACAGGAGTACGGGGTTCGAACCAGCAGCCCACTGGTTACAGGAGGATATACCCAAAAGACATTTTTATTTTTAAATTTTAAAAATACACATGTGGCTCAGATTTTTACCATACTTGCATATGATCAAGTATTAGCAAAGCTTTAAAGCGTTAAATAATCCAAACTAAAGTTTAAATTTAATTGTGCTTCTGTGATCAGAATTACCTTGGATATCTATTAGATTTATATTTATCAGAATTTGAATTAATTTTCTTTTTGATTCTTACCAAGATCAGTCTTTCTATGTTTATATAACATTGAGTGTGTAGGGGAGCAGTCATTACATAAACATGTTATAGTTTCTGAAATGTCTTTGCTTATTTTGACCAGCGGAAGAAAGTAACTAGTTACATTTACTACAAGTACAATTTGTCTGTATTTTGTAGGTTTTGTTTTTTAGGTATTTCACAAAACCTCAACTTTTACTTGCGTATGTTGTGACTGGAGTATTTTACTTGGTTACGCTTAAAAATATATCTGTCAATGAGTAGAAATTAAGGCACGAATAATAACAGTTGATTATTCTGCTGTGTATCAGCAGGTAAAGTAATGGAGTGACTAGCTTCATATCTGGGCTTTTTTCCTTACCCGATTCTATTTATTCCCATTCAGTATTTGGAATTCAAATTCTGGAATCATGCTTTTGCCTTGGATAGGAAATAACACGGACCAGGAAGTCCTGTTTGCAGTATTTAGTGCACCAGCCTGACCTTCCAGCTTATAACCTGCAGTTTCCACTTATTTTAAACATGTTTACTCATACTCACCGTCATGTAGAAACCTGTACACTGGAAATAGTTTCATTTCTTCTTAATCTTTACAATTGTTTTAAAAGTTACTAAACTTTACTAAATTAAATCATATAAAAGAAATGTAATGATTAAAAGGATGGACAAAAAGTAGTGTGTGTTACATTTGGGAGTTTGTTAAAGGTTTGCACTTTGTATTCCTCGTCTGACCACCAGTGTGGACGGCGTACCTTTCCTAATGCATGACCTCACCCTGCGGAGAACCACAAATGTGGATGAGGTTTTTCCAGACAGAAAAACAATAGCAGCTTCATGGTTCAACTGGACGGATCTGCAGCAGCTCAACGCAGGAGAGTGGTTCCTCGAGGTACTTCCTGTTTCCTAATATACACTAAGAATGATTTATTTCTAAATTAATTAGTGTCTTATTGGTGTTTTATTTTGTGTGGTAAAAGCCATTAACCATCTGTCTTTAGCTCAGTGTGTTCTCACTCACTGATGATCCCTTTAGGGTTTGTGGGAATTCAGATATGCAGTTAAGCATGAATGCAGAACTAATTTAGAAGAACCGCTGCCTTCACCTCAGTAGATTTGTCTTTCATTAAATTATTGCCACTAAAGTTTTTTTTAATTTTGGTACAATAGCCAAAAGTAATTTTTTTTCAAATTCATCATTCAAGAAAATGCTGCTGTATTCTGTTTGGTCTTTTTGTTTTCTGTTAAAAGTCTCATTAGCTGAACCAACCACAGAATTGACATATTATAGAAAATGCCCCTTCCTTTAAATTTCTCTTAAATCCATGTGTTTTTCCCATCTTCTTGTTTTAGAATGACCCCTTCTGGACCGCAAGCTCCATGTCCCAGAAGGAAAGGAATCTCACCTTAAAGCAGAGGGTGTGCAGCCTGGAGCAGCTTCTTAAGATGGCCTCCGATCACAACATCACAGTAGTTGTCAGATTGCGAAGGCCTCCTCATGATCACCCCTTCAACTCCACATGGATCAACGAGACGCTGCAAGTAGTGCAGAATTCTGGACTTCTTCAGAGTCTGGTACGAGGGAAATATCTGTAGCTTGGGAACAGTCTTCCTGATGCAACCCGTTTTAAAAACGCAGTCTCTCGTGTTTCCCGTCGTTCCTCGCGTTAGGTGATGTGGACTCCGGATGATGAGAGAGAGCAGGTGAAGCAGGGGGCACCTGGCTTCATCCAGACCTCGCTGGTGAAACACAGTCCAGAACATCTGCGCAGCTCTGGCATCAGAGGGCTACTGCTGAGATACAACCAAGTGGACGCTGATGAAATCATGTAGGTCTACACACCTAGACCTGATCGATTATCACTTCCAGACAAGATCTGACTGTTTGCCAGTGGACCTTCTAAGAATCTTGTTGTTGGCTGCAGAAACTTCTCCAAAAACAACATCAGCCTTACTCTCTACACTGTCAACGAGCCGTGGCTGTTCTCGATGCTCTGGTGCAGCGGCGTGTCGGCTGTCTCCTCAGAGGCCCCACATATCCTCAGAAAGGTGCCTTCTCCCGTCTGGCTCTTGGTAAGATGTATCCCTTGGATCAAAATATGACATTGGGAGCCATTTCTTTAAGTCACCAATCTCTAGGCTGGAGGACACACATGGTCATTCAAAAAAAATTATGATGAAGTCTATGAGTTTCATACAAATGACAAAAATTTAATTTTTGCCAGGAAACTTTGGAAATTATTCTCACTAAAGATGATTCTTCACTGCTTGGAAAAATAGTATATGAATGAATAGCAGGTTGGCTGACTGAAGTGGTGTCAGATTGGGTCTGCAAATCCCATTATATATAATCTTTACTCAATATTTATTTTCAAATGACACATAGTTTCGTATATGTTTTTCTCGTAACATTTTTATGAGACAAATGTAGCGCACATCCTTCAGCAGAACATGTTTGTTTCCTGTTCTGTGCCTGTTGTGCTGTCATTATCTGACTCGTTAAGAGTCCCAGAGAGAAGAATACTCAGCTCCTGGGTTTCTGGATCATTGGTACATTGTGTCTCTTTGACCCGCTTTCCTCCTGCTCCACGAATCCATAATGTTTGACCAGTCTGTCCATTTGGTCCAACATAATGGACCCTTTGCCTGACGGATTGTGGACATGACCCCTGACTTCCTGCTGTGGAGCCCGGGGCGAGTCTTGGCTGCTCTGGCATCTGTCAAATTGAACCAAGATTAAAGCAGTTTTAACTCCTAAACTTCCTCTTCCTGTGTTCAAATGAAGACATGCAGTGACTGGCACAAGAATTGATCTCCCCTGAACTTTTTTGAATTTTCTTTGATTACAGCCACAGTTTTAAATGGATTATTCTGTGGTTGTATGTGATAGACTAAAACAAAGTAGTGCAGATTGTTGCAAATTGAGGTGAGAGAAAAAGAAAGTATTTTTTTTCTTGGTTTTGTATTCAATGCTCTTTTCTCTAATACCTATAAATATTACGGCAACTATGTACCTTTAGACATCACTTGCGACTGAGGTTTATTGGTATTGCAAAATTCAGCTTTGGTAATGCAAGATAAAATTGAACTTCCTGGCCTATGTGCAATGTATGTAGCAATAAATCAAACGCTGCCCTCTCTGCTGTGAAAAATGGTGGCAGCGTCACATTCTGTGTACATGTTTTTTCTTAATCGGGCTGTTCAGAATTGTAGGGATGTTGGATGAAGGTAGATACAGGAGAGACCTGGTAGGAGAATCTTTTTAAAGAAAGCAAAGGACTTGAGACTTGACAATGAGCTTATACATCCAGATCTACAATGAGCGGGTTTAATTCAAAGCATATTCATGTTGGAATGATCCAGTCATAGTCCGGACATAAATCCAAGGGACAATTTACAGCAAGGTTTGAAAACTGACATTGCCAGATGCTTTCTGTACACTCTAAATTAATTAGTGACACATTTTTATTTATTGATTTCATTTACAATCACCCCTCCTTCTTTTACTAAGTATGAAAAAGATCCAAGTATATTATAATGTGTCCAATTTGGGTTATTGAAAATTTGTTTTGGGAAAAATGGCTCCATCTGGTGGTGGACTCAAGATAAAATTCAAGTTTATGATAACTCTATGCTTGTTTTCAGAGCCCAAGAACTTACCAGCTGATATGGGTGTCTGCAGACCTCATTTCCTTTGCTGTAGTCATAGGAATATTCGTTTGGCAAAAGTAAGTACAAACATGATGTGATTGTTGTCAAAACAAGCACACATACAAAAGTGAAGGTTTTTCCATTTTGATGTTAGGATTTTTTCCACATTTACAGCTTAGGCTGGTCCAACGTGTCACATAGAGCTAATGGACAGCAGACAGTCTGACTTGATTAGTATTTCTTTTACATAATAGTTCCTAATATTGGTCTTTAGAGTAATGACTGGAGAACGCTGACACCAATTTACTTTGCCTGTCTTTTTGGTTTATTAGCTGTTGCGGCTGCCTTCTTTCCCCATGTTGATGGAAGCTTTAGATTAACCCTCAAAACTTCTCCTGTGTTTGTGTTTCTCTGAAAACTGATTTTGTTTGTTTTGGTGATACCTGTCGTCACCCGATTGGATGGAGAGCTTATTCACCCGCCCTCCCTCTGCCCTTGTAACCATCCGGAACAAGTGTGTTTTCTGCTTGGCTTCTGCCGGCATCTAAACTGACCTCTCTTTTCTCCTGCCTTCTTTTGTCCTTTTTTGTCTTTCTGCCTTGTTCTCTCTCTCTCTCTTTCTCTCCTCTGCCTGCCGTGCATGCTCTCCTCCTCTTCTGCTGCATTCTGGCATCTTCTCTCAGCTATCACATGATCAGGTAACCGGGTCACCTTCTCTGACCCGCAAGTCTTCTCCACTTTTACCCCGTTTCTGTTCTTGCACACCCACATTTATTTTTGTTTGATGCATTTTCGACCTTTTGGCTCCTCGTTTTCCATTGTTGCTCTTCTTGTTTATATAAAATCTTATTCAGAGTTTTTCTCACAATCTCCAAGTCCACCATCTTTCTGTATTTATTCTCATTTTCATCAACTCTACTACATCTGAATCTTTGTTGTTGCTACTTGTTTTCTCAACCACTTGTTCCTACAGGCAATGGAAAATCAATGTTTCCAAACCTCTAAATACTATTAGAAAGAAATATCTCACCAACATTAATGTGTTGGACAATATGATCAAGATTAACCTATAAAAGCTACAAAACAAATAAATTCCATATCAAACTGCCTCTGCTCATTATTCAGACTTTATTGTGGGTTATACTCTTTAAGTTAATGAAATTTGTCAGATTGGTTGTTTTCATTAATGTAAAGGTCATGTTGTCCCACATGGACTAGTAATCCTTAATAAAACTGGGAAAACCGTAAAGCACAGCTGTTCATTAAAATGTTCAGTGCTGCTGAATAATGCAGCGTATTCTCAGCGGATGCGTGGCATTATTAATTGCTTCGCTTGCATAATGCCCTTTCCCTGATTGTTGTTTAATCAAGCATTAGTTTTGTAAATTAGGAACCATTGTGTGAAGGTCTATGAGTCATGAAAAATGTCTTTGAAGAGCCTGAGAGCTTATCCGCTGAAAAGAAGCGACCCAGAACGTTCTACAGAACCTATTTATTAGCATTAGCATGTATTAATTAGTTACTCTTTTAAAACAGGGGGTGTTGTATTAATGGTGGTAAAAGGATATTTCTAGAGTATCTTAACAGTTTAGTTATTGAAATATGGGTGTTTTGTCATAGATATTACCCCTCTGAGAAATTTCTTGTTTTTATCCACCTTCATATCTCAGATCATCAAAACTAATTTCGATATGAGATGAAGATAATACTTTAATCCATCATTATGCTTTAACAGACTTGTGTTCAGACAGCAGGACCTTTTCCAGGAACAAAATCTCACAGCCAAACCTGAGCAAAAATGTAGAAATTATTTAAGAGATCAATTTGAATATTTACTCACTCCATCCCAAATCATTTCCCTCATATTCATTTTGCAAGAAGAGGAAGCAAAGTACTTGGTGTTGAAACCAACCTCCTGTGTGATTTCTGACCAAACCTTGTGACCCCTGCAGGTATCGAATGAGCGGCATACGCAGCTACAATCCTGAACAGATCATGCTGAGCGCAGCGGTCAGGACGTCCAGTCGAGACATCAACGTCATGAAGGAGAAACTGATCTTCTCTGGTAGGATTCTTGCTGCTGGCCTGAAAAATACTTGCATACTTGTTGATTTGGGTTCCTGAACTGATTTTGTTTCCTCCCACCCAAAAAAAATGCATCAGTTGGGACCCCTGTCGACCTGCATGTGCGTGTTTGTGATTGTTGTCGCTGCTCTCCTTCCTCTCTTCCATGTCAAAGCTCAGCCTCAGTAATGGCTCCCCCGTCAGCATCCTTTGTGTGACGTATCGTCTCCTGACCATCCTACCTCATCCATTCTCTTCACAAGCAGTGACTGTCTCCCTTTCCCCCCCAAACATTTCCTCATCGCTCATTAAACCTCTCTGCCTACTTTGCCCCTTACTCCCCTCATCCATCCATCATTCCATCTCTTCGCACTCATCTTCCCCCATAAACCTCCAACTGGGACATAGAGTAGGAGATCTTATAGGCCAGTTTGTCTAGACAACCTGTAGCCCTGGGAAGCAAAAGTAAGTCCATGGAGCGAGTCATTGCAAGTAGGAGTTAGGAAGTTGCAGGAGTTAATGAACGCTGACGTTTGTTTTTTGTTATCCTCTGTCGCCCTCTAGAGGTGAGGAACGGTGGCAGTGCTGAGGAGCTGTATGAAGAGCAATGCTTTGATTCCTATACCAATCAGAGCATCAGCCAGTGATTTTCTGCTGTGGTGACGCAGGAAGCATCATTGCTGATAAGGAGAACTCTCCGCCTCCTGATCTGATGGAAACGCCCCGCTGCGCTCTGTACAGTCTGTAAATGCCGTTTCTGTTTCTCCTCACGGACTTTACGTTTATTGCACAAGACTACACCCACTTGATTTAAGCTGAATCTGATTATTCCTACTTCAACATCTAAATGTTCAGGGGCTCCCCATCAGTTGTTTTTTTTTTTTTTTTTTAAAGTTAAAGCTAAGTTTCCAAAGCAGTTAAAAGATCTGTAAATGTTATGGCAGCATGATGCTCCTGCCTTCAGTCTCTGCTGTCGTTCATGAAATTAATATTTATATTTAAAGAGATAAAACTGTTTACAGACATTTTTGCCTTCTCCTCCATGTTCACACGGTGCATGTAAAGTATTTTGATGTGTCCCGCCTGCTGGAAACTTCTGGACTTTGTGTGAGCAGTCCTCCCAGTAAAACCAGAAGAACTGGTGAAAAATGGTTTCTGGGGTTAAGATTTGCTTTTTCTTGGTTAACTGTTTGTTTCCTTTTGTAATGTGTTCAATATAATGTATGGATTCTGACTGGGTATATGTTTTTTTTTTTACCTTGTGTGCAGTGTTATGACGAATGTGTAATCATAGGGATAACTTAACAATGTGACACTTTAATGAACAGGCTGGCCTTTGATTTGCTGTCATTCTTTGGTATTTTCATGTCGGGAAACGTATTGCATGTGACTTCTGGTGTAAATACTGTGCTGGAAAATAAAGTGAAGCTGGTTGAAGGGATATTACATGTTAAACAGGCAGCGCATAATGGCAAACCAGTCGCCTTTTTTTCAATGTACATTTAAGTTTGATTCTTGTGATGTGACAGAATAAAAACATTCATCCTGATTGTTCTATGGATAATCTCCGAATGTTGCCAGTTCTATGAAATGTTCTAAGTAAAGAAAATCTTGAGTTAAATTAAGTTATATCATTGACCCTTGTTTTGTTTTTTTTTGTCATATGGTTTCAGTGAGTGGCTCATATCTGCTCAGAGGCCTGATCAACTTAAAGCAAAAATAGGGTGCACAAAAAAAAGCATAGTTGGATTGGAAATAAAAATATTTTTGATTGGACAAACATTTCAGTGCATCTGTACAGGCAGTAACACTGCATCACACTCCTGAAATTAAAGTTGGGTAAATAAAATGTAACTTAATGTTCATCTTTGAGGTTGGAAGGAGAACAAAAGGCCATCAACGTGCGATAAGGATTGCCTGGGTTACAATATGGTTGAGGTTTTTGAGAAAAGGGCCATTAGACTTGATGAGGAATGACATTTTAATGTGGAAAAGCAGCGATTCACAGCATTTTCCCTTTATCAAGTAACTTCGGTTGGATCCTGAAAACGTCCAGTACAAAAATAGATCGTAGGTCTTGTATATAAGGGTGTATGTAATCTTTACAGGTTCTACACAGAAGCTTATTCAACATAAATTAAGGTTATCCATTTTTTTTTCTTTTTACAAATTAAGTTTGGCAAAAGATACGAAGCTGTGATGTTTTACAGAAGGAATGTTGGTGCTTCATGAGGTCGTGGCTGAGACATGGGCAGAAAAGTTCAAATTGGTTTGCAAAAAGATACATTAAACAGTTTAGACATAATTTCACATAACCGTCTGTTAAACATTCTGCATTTAACAAACACATTTAACAGTATGATACAAACAAGGCACTGATGAACAACACTTTGGTCCCTCTGGACTGTCAGAACTGAGCTTAAGCCGCCAAAGCAGACAGTCCAACACCAAGCTGATGTGTTTACAGTATGTTATTGCACAAAAGAAGAAGAGTTAGCCTACAGTTATGAGTCAAAGTGCATTGAGTATCTTTTCTAAACCATGGCACTAAAAACAGCATTCTGGGACGATCCCTCTGTTACCTGAAAAGTCTGGACCCGATCGGAACACTTGTTATGAGGGAAGTCGTCCCTCTGCAGAGAAACTTTAAATGAACTGAGCGAACCGCCATATTTCAGGTTCCAGTGATTTGCAGTAAACCGGCAGCATGAGACGCGCTAACATGGAGCGAGGCTTTTCACACAGATTAGCAGCTTTCTGAAAAGGCACCGACACGCAGTGTAGCGGCTTGCAGATGGAAGAGCAAAGGTCCGTTGAAAACACACACACACTCAGAGAAATGCAACTAAAATAAATAAATAAATAGATGAAAAATGTTCCGGCTAATCTCCAAAGTTTAAACTACTTCCTGAATGATCATAGTACTTCCTGCTACAGGGCAGTGAACACATCTAAACAGGTTGTTACTGCTGAAGCTGAGTGCAATAAAAAGCAAGCGCGTTTTAAGTCACCTACACAGGAAAAAAGTGTTTCAACACATTTTGTTTGTAGCCGACACATTTCTCACTGGGGGAGGAAACAGAAGGTTCAAGAAGCCACATGTTGGGCTTGCAGACAGAAACACGGAAGCTCCCTTGTGTCGGCCGTTTCTCTCCAACCACCAGGAGCGTCGCGGTGGACAGGAACCAGAAGCCTCCCTCCCTCCTGGTTCAGGATCAGCTGAAGTCCGTCTTGCGAAGGTGTCTGTTGGGGATTTCTATGGCGCTCACCTGCAGCGGCCAGGAGCCGCCCATGATGCCGGCCTGGATGGCCACGCCGGTGACCACGGCCAGGTCGGGGTCCACCGACGTGTTGGGATCCTTCCCAAAGTACTCGCTGATCAGCGTCCTGATGCGCGGTATCCTGGTTGACCCTCCCACCAGAACGATCTCGTCCACGTCCTCTTTCTGCAGGAGGCCCTCGGCCAGCACCGTCTTCACCGGGACCAGGATCTTCTGGAACAGGTCCTGGTTGAGCTCCTCGAACAGCTGGCGACTGACCTCCACCTGGAAGAGAACCGGAGGAGGAGCGGGGCCCTCCGGGCTCCCAGAGCCATCGTGTGCGTGGAGGTGGAGGGGAACAGAGATGGAGGCGCTGGGGTGGAGGGTGAGGTTGAGCTTGGCGGCTTCCACGGCCTGTCGGAGACGGTGGATGTCCTCCTTGAGGACGGGGGCGACGCCCAACTGCTGCCGAACTCGATCGCTGGTGTACTGGAACAACCTCTGGCTGAAGTCCTGACCTCCCAGCTTGTTATTACCTGCCAATAAAACATATTTATATTTATTATTTCATATTGATTCTACAAGGGAAACAAAGTGGTATTGCAATTTTATTTCCACACTTTTGTGAAAATAAGACTTATTTTTCATTTACATAAACAAATAAATATAAATATGTATGTATCTTACAGATTTTACCAATTTAGTTGTTCCCTTATGTGTCAGATAATTACTAAAGGACAAAGATCACCTCAATAAAAAGAAAGTTTGTACATTTTTTTCCCCCAACCGTAAAATTCAAGAATTTTTCAAGCATTTTCCAAAGTAACTTTTCAAACTTTTCCAGAACCACAAATGCACCATAGAAGCCTGTTTCAATTTACTAATAATTTATTACTGTTCTTAATAAGGTTTTGTCTCAATATCCTACACAGCAGGGACAAAGTAAACTAAAATATATTTAATGCGTTGAAAATTTTGTCACACCCCACACACCTGATTGAACAAAAAAGAATCATCCAATTTTAATAATTTTAACATATAATGTTATATACATATAATGTTGTTGATTAATGGACTGAATCAGATGAATATGTTATTGAGACATAAGGAATACCATGTATTCAGCACATTTTACAAAATGGTTTGTATAAAGGTAAAAGGCCTCGATTGTTCCACATTCCTCCGTTTGTTAACAACATGTCTCTCGGATGTCGACTGCATCCTCCAAAAACAACAGAAATGGCCAAATAATCATTAAAATATGATTTAACAAAGAGGGCGAATACTTTTCCACACACACGACCAGATAGGTTTGGAGAGTTTTCCTCTTAACAAATAAAATCCATCAATCGTGAAACATGTAGGTATGGAAAAAAAGACAAAAAAAACACTACATCACAGAGTGCTTAGCATTCATGTAAAGTTTTTTCACAGCACTGCATGAATTTTACATGCCGTCGATTAGGAAAATCTTCCTAACTGCTGTATCCATTTACCTGCCATTGCCCTGGTGAGAAACATGCCTCCCTGTTTGTTGAGCAGAGACACATCCAGAGTGCCTCCCCCCAGGTCCACCACCAGGACATTGAACACGTCCACTTTGTGCAGGCCGTAGGCCATGGCTGCAGCCGTCGGCTCGTTGATCACACGCAAGATCTCCAAACCTGTCAAACCACAACCAGGAGGTCAGTGTTGCTATTTCAAGGCCACGATAAGCCAGAACATTACACGACCAGACACTTTGGGAGCAGAGCACCTGCCAGGTTAGCGGCGCGGACCGTGTGGTTCCTCTGCCGCTCGTCAAACTCGGCGGGCACCGAGATGACGGCCTTCTGGATGGGCAGGCCCAGCTGTCGCTCGGCCATCTTCTTTAGCCTCATCAGCAGCCTGGAGCCGATGAACTCTGGGCTCACGGTGAAGGTGTGGTTGGTGGAAATCACAAACTCTGCGCTTCCGTTGTTGTTTACCACCTGGAGAACAAAGCGCAGGACAGAGGCTTTTAGAAAGGAAGGAATTGCAAAAGCAGAAGCTGTTGGGACTAAAGTTATCTGAATGATGACGGGAGCAACAATGAGCTGCTTCAGTACAGCGTTGAACTGATTTTATTCGATACTTACTGTGCATTTCAAAAATATTGACAACCAATTAACTTTTTTCAGATTTTCTCAAGTCAAAGCTACAAACTTGAACTATTGAGATTTTATGAGGTAAACCAACACAAAGCAGCACAGAATATAGAAGCTTGTTGTGTTTTTTCTAAGCCTTCAAAAAAATATATATATATACATATATGTAGCTAAAAAAAAACTTCCCACATTATGATGCTGCCACTGCTGCTTCCAGTTAGATGCATTGGTTTATTATCACACATATATTTTTGCATATTGACTAAGAACTTTAAACCTTTGCCTCACCTGACCAGAGCATCTTCAATCTCTACTGCTACAGCTACACATTTTTTAAACTTCATTATAAAATATTACAAACCAATGTAAGCATTACTATATTTTAAAAGGACTAACAGCTGTTAGAAAGTCACGCTCTTTGCCAGCGGCAGTGACCCCAGCTTGACCCACCTTGAACGGGTACCTGGATCTCTCCTGCTCCAGGACGCCCGGCTCAAACACCTTCCCGATGAACCTCTTGGCGTCGTACACGGTGTTCTGCGGGTTGCTGTCCGCCACATCCATGGCTTCGTAACCGGCCAGCACCGCGGTGCTGGTGAACGAAACCGCGCTAGGGATGCTCTTCCTCCCCTCCTCGTCCTCGATCACCTCCACCTGCCCGCTGCCCGGCAGGAAGACCCCCACCGAGCAGAAGGTGGTGCCCAGGTCCAGGCCGATCACTTTGGGTTTGGGGGGAGGCAGGTACTGCTGTCCCAGATACCCAGCCAGAAACAGGGCCAGGATCACCGAACCTGCGGCGACGAAACCCGAAACGGTTATCGATCACAGCCGGGGCAAGAAACCGAGGCTCTAACGGGTTTTAGCTTAAAACGGTGTTTATTATTAGACTTACCGATCATAGAAATCTCCCCGGACATTGTCACAAACAGCTGGGCCTTACAGCAAACTCCTAAAATGTGTCTGAAATGGAAACACCGGTTCAGGCAACTGGAGCAAACTGAACTGAAATACACGTCAACATTTTACTGCTCGCTGAGGGTTATGGGTAATGTAGTTTTAGGTCATTACCACATACAAGGAGCGCGATACAGATCGTGATAGCTACTGACTACGACTTCCATCAGGAGCAGTGAGAAGTCAAAGCTCGTGACGTTTTTCGCGCTCTCAGCCAATCATCTAGAGACATTGAAAGTTCACGTCATATGTTGCATTTACAAAACCTCGGAATTGAGCATTTTATATGGAGTTAGATTTGTTTCACAATTATTCAATAAAAAAAAAACCATGTCAAACAAAAAAAGTAGAATTCAATCAAAAAAAAAGTGAGTGTTGCTTTTAGGGGCCAGGTGTGTTTGGCTAAATATATTTATACAGGTAAGTTTTATTGGTTTTAAAACTAATGCATGCTTATGTGTTGATAATGATAAATTGGAATAAAAATACAAAAAATTACCACCAACTTCCTGGCAGAAGTAAATAAACAAGTTTATATCAGAGCTTTTTTTTGCATCTGGAACACATTAAAAGCGAATTACCAACTTTGCTTTATTTCCTGACTGTTATGTTAACGTTCGGTTATTTCTCCCTTTTTCATCCTCACTTGCAGCTGGAGCTGGACTGAGTTCTGCTTGGCTTTAGTGGCTTCCTGGACGGAGACATCGGCTGAGGTAACAATGCAACATTTTCCCTCTCTTATCAAAAACTTTGCTTTTCTTCAACATGGAAAATACTCCTACATCAGTAGCTCTGTTTGTTAATTTGACATAATTGCTTACCTGGTGGTCAATTGATCCTCTTAACCATTGAATGTATCAGAACCACTTGGACTGAGCTGGTTTCGTCAGAGGAGCCAAGACTTCTCGATAAAATGACTTCCCGTATTTTAAGATGTTTTTTTTATTTTTTTTTATTATATAATATAAACATGGAAACATACATTCAGTTCCATAAAGGTACCGTAAAGTATACATAATAAGGACACAGAACAATGTGTCAACAGAGCCAGGCAACTGGGACATAGGAAAAGAAAATGAAAAAATAATAATATAAAATAAAAAATAAAATGAATAGACATAAATTATACAGAAGAAACTGAAGAAAAAAAAAAATAAAAATAAAAACATACAACAGGGCAGAATATTAAAGTATGATATGTTTCAAAAAATTGGACCACTTAAACGCATGTTTTGACTTCACTAGACATAAAGATTTATAAAACAATTTTAAATCATTAATCCACTTTCTAAGGTTAGGAATGGTTTTAGAGAAGCGACATTTGTGTACATGAAATTTAGCTAACAATAAAACATTATTTATTCCATAGTCAATGAGGTGATCACTGATGAAGATACCAAATTTAACATCTTGTATGGTTATATCTGCTAATTGTATACCATGGCTGAGAATAAACTGATGGAGATCTTGCCAAAAAGACTGAACCACTTCACA
>CAEGAF010079404.1:0-13760 GCA_903067075.1 Micropoecilia bifurca | reverse complement strand
AGCTTTTATGTCCGTCACTTCCGGAAAGCAGCCAATAGGACATCTCCGTCGTCTTCTTGAAGCCAATCAGGGACGGGCACCTGCAGACTCATTATCCATAAACAGCTTTACGCCGTCAGTCGTAACACAATGGCAATATCGGTTGCAACATATGCCTATGTTTTCCTTTCCTCACCTTCTCATCTGTGCCACCAGAAATCTGTGACCTTTAGCATTTTGGGCAATGTCAATTGTGTTCAGTGTGACAATCTGCTGCTCTGAATCTGTCCAACTGGATAAATATTACATTAGCATGTAAAACTCAAGTTAAAATACATTAGCCAACAGTAATTGCACTCCAAACAGTCCTTTCCTTTATGCATATTGCACACGGTCTTGATGATGCTCAACCATAAAAAACACACACAAACAATTAAAACACATCATAACCCTCTTTGTGAGACCGAATGTCTCTATTTTTTCTTCTTTGAGAAATCAATAATCAGCATGGCACTTGTAATCATTAGCTGAATAAAATAAAAATGTCTAGCTACAAGAACTGTCCATCACACTTTTAAACACTGTTGTGTTTATATTCCTCTTTTACTACCTACCTGAATCCATCAACATTCCAGCTTGCACCCCCATTTCAGGTGACTCATACCAGCAGATTGTTATAGAAAATATACCCAAAGCCAGACTAATGGTTCCTGCCTGACACATACAGACACAACAGAGCATCTGCAGGGATTGGAAATACTAAACATACTGAAAAGAGTGCAGTGACGGGTTTTTAACAATTTTGGCAAAATATTTTAAGATCTTGATAGGCTTACATTGTAAATAACTGGTCTAATTAGATTTTAGCCTAAATGTTGTAGCTTTGCATAAAGGATCATTTAGACATAGCTCTCCACCGTTTATCACTGAACATACAGCAGAGCAAGTTTATGCTTGCGCATCTTTTCCATATACAACCTGCCATCTTGGTGACAGTATCTTACTCACAAGACTGAGTTTGTATAATTATAACTTCCTCCATTCACGTTAGCTGTATTGCTTTGTTTTTGCACTGCAGTTGGTTTCCATATTGAGATATACTGTACATCTTGCTTTTTGTTCTGAGGTATACAAATTTTATTTCTTGTTCACTTTATGTATGAAGTATACCTTGAATTGCACAGTTGCTCATGTATGAAGGAAGTCCATTAACTATCCTGATCTCTTCGGCTTTATCAGTGAAAGAGAGAAGAACATTATTCTGCATGTGCACTGTGGCACATTTAGTTAAAAAAAGAAAGCTTTAATTATCTAAAATTATCAGTGTCATGTCAGTCTTATGCACACCCCTTCAAATAAAGTGTTACCAATTAGTTTTTGGTCAGCAGGCCACTGATGGCGGGAAGCCTGCCTCTCAGCCCCACTCCCTTCTGGTGTCAGCCAACCAAGCAGCGGTCATCAGTGCAGCCAAGAGCTCCAGCGCAGCCGGAGGCGGCGGCCTGTCCAAGGCAGCGGTTGCCTCTTTGGTCAAAGGCGCTGCCACTGTGACGAAGAGCGCCGCGAGTTCCAGCGGGGCGGTCGTGACGCTTGCTAAAGGGGTCACAAACATGCCTGTCATCAGCATGTCCAAAGGAGCAGGAGTGGGCGCCGTGGTGGGTGTGGCCAAAAGCAGCGGCACGCCGTTAGTTTCTGCATCGTCGTTAGTCGGCGGGGTGGCAACTGGAGGAGGAAAGACGAGTGCTGCACTGTCAGGTTGTTAGAAAAATACATGGATGTGTTTGGTCTGAAGATGGTCAGAGCTGCAAAACTGACTTTGCATATAAAATGCATTCTTTCTGGCAGGTGTGCTGAAGATTCACCCGGCAGGCTCCAGCTCCCAGCAGACAGTCTTAACAATCCCTGCTAACCAGCTGAAGCAGCTGGGAGTTGGCTCTGGGTCTGCTGGACTCCAAACAATATTCATGCCTGTTGGCAAAGGTAAGGTGAAAAAATAGATGTTCTTATTGGGTCTTTTTTTTGTATTATATCCTTTACAAGTGAACAAACTGAGCAGTTTTTAATATATAATTTATTGAAGTCAGGAACTCAGTTGTATCATGTTTTTTTTTTTCATTGCAAGATCTATATTATAATTTTTCATCTTTGTTTCATCTATGTTTACCCAACGAGCCACTGATCCAAAGTGTGTTTTCTCTGTGTGTAGTGGTGTCTAAAGGCCCAGTTTCCAACTCTCCCTCTTCCTCCTCCTCTTCATTAACATCCCATGGAGCTGCTGCAGCTGGAGCCGCCCCAAACGCCGCCGCCCAGATTCCCTCCCTCGTCCCGCCTCTGGCACAAGGTGAAGACGGGTCCATCAGTCCACTCACGATTCATCACTTTCTACCCATCTACATTTTATGTTTCATTAATGAGGATGATAAAAAAATAGTGATAAACAAACATTGTTTCTACAGAATCTTAAAATCTCATAAAGTTCACTTTCAATTTTAAGTCTGAAATAATTCCAGATTTCCCACTCAAGATCTTAATTTACCTTTATAATTTCTTTGTTTATTCATTGCATCAATTACTTTTAAAAAAATCATAGAAATATTTTGAATGTATTTATTTGTTATTGCACTGGCTTAGAAGTGGAGGCATAATTATGCTTTAACAATCTACAAACCCTTTAATGCACAGCAGTAAAACTGCACTTCAAACACCAATTGCAGTTTATTTAGAAAAAACTAAATGTTCTTGGTTATTTGCAAACAGCTACTTTGTCTAGAAAAGAAATTCTATTTAACAAAATTTGGCTGTTATACATCTAACTTATACAAATCTCTCTAATTTTGAGCCCAAATGTGTTTTTTTTAATTTTGTTTTATAGCTACTTTTAACTTCATAGAATGTGTGACCTTTGACCCATGTGTCTCTCTGCTCTCGCTCTTTGTCGCCACAGTGAAAACGGAACCAAGCGCTGGTCCCGCCATCACAGCCGGTCCGTCGACGCCGGTCTCTACGCCGGTTCCACCCGCGCCCCACGTCCCTTCTGCAGCTACTGCTGTTAAGCAGGAGCAAGGCGCAGAAACCTCTGCACACGATCTGATCAAGTAAGGACAAACGGATTCCCTGGAACAGCTCCGTTTCTTAAAAAATAAACCCATTTTTCTTTGTGGAGCACTGACACTAGAAGGGCTTTAGGACGCCTTCATTCCTCAGCCTCCTCCACTCACTCTGCCTGCAGCTTATTCTGACTCAGTTACCATCCAGCTGGATGCATGCAGGCTTCAGAACTGCCTGGTTCATCTGTCAGATTTATCTGACCGCTTTGGTCGAGGGTCTGCTTATTCTCTGCAGATTATGACGTGGCTTTTTGCCTAAAGCTCTCTGATATTCATTTGTGAGTATGTTTTTTTTTCTTTTAAAGAACAGATGAAAATCAAATCTTCACAATAGGGGCAATAGTTGGCAAAACATGAACTATGAAATTCAAGCCAAGTTTTATAGCTAATTATAATAACCTGCGAGATCTTCTCTGCTCGTAAAAACACAAGAGTCTTGGAGCAAGAGGGGTTTCAACGTTTGTGCTGCAGGCTGCAATAAAGTCTTGACAAACATTCTTTTAGTAAATTCAACTATGTAGATTTTGCAAATTATCGCTAGGAAACAAATGCACAAATCAAAATGTGCTGGGAGCATCTTTGACACTGATTTGTTCATTTTTTTAATAAAGGAGAATTTTATTGTTGTCTATTGTCTTGAGTGGTGGTGAGATTTCACAGTGAAATTACATTACATAGAAGATAATTTTGCAAATATAGAATTTATTTTTTTCTATTGAGACATAATATCTAATTTTCTACAGATATTCAAATGTTTCAAATTGCGCTGATAATTGAAAAAAAAAATTTAAAAAGCGTTCTCTGATGAGAGTTTTTGACTAAAGTGAAAAAAACATCAAAATTTGTATTACAACTAGTAATACTACTTACTACTATATCCTTTGTACATTAACTTGAATACTTTTTGGAAGTTTTCAGCAGATTTTTACAAAATCGTTCTTTACTGTGACAAATGCGCCCAAAATGCTGAGCTGAACCTGCACTGAAAATTACACAACTGTGATATAGAATCACAGAATATAGAATCACAAGAGGGTGATGAAGGAGCTGTAAAATCTGGGTGCACTAAAAGTTGCACCTAAGTGAAAAGGTTAGTTGAGCCACTGCAACCACAGCAAAAAGGAGTTCTGGAGCCATGGCCAGACGTCATACATTTATTTAAAATAATCAAGACTGAATGCATTAAGTAACCAGAGCAATGGCTTTTCCCCTCAGCACCGAGCACATAGAAACAATGATGCAGCTGCTGACTGCTGTAGTGAAGAAGTTCCCTCTGATTGTACCAGATAAAAGTAAGTAATAGTTGGACTTTTCATGTGACATTTCCATGATACCGCTTACATAAAAACTATTTGAATTTTTTGTCGCCTGTGCTTTTTTACTAAACACTAAACACAAGATGAAATTGTGTTTCTCTGTTTAGCCGACGACTCCCACCCATTTTGTGCCTCTTCAGTAGAACAGTATTACTCCTGGAATATTGGCAAGCGCAGAGCATCAGAGGTAAATATTATTCAGATTTATTCATGCCCATGTCTTTAACTAATTAAGAAGTCATCTCACAGTCAGTTTTCTTGTAAACACTAAGAGGCCTATTTTAATGAATGCATTCAACTACTTTAATTATCTATTTTTATTTTTTATTTTACGTGATCAGGCTTTTTACTCATAAAACATTTCGATCAACCTCACTTACAGAGACGTATTGTCTCTGTTGTTAACTTTCATTTCCCAGTTTTTAAGTTAAACCGAGCCTCGTCTGCAGCGTTGTCTGTGTAATCTGTCTCCAGGCTGCTTCGTGTCTTGGTGAGCTCTCTGCTTGCCTCGTGTTTTTCTGTCAGGTCAGATATGCTTCTTTGCCTGGTCATCTTGTCCCTTTGTAACGGCTTCATCAAAAACTTAACACAGGCTATCTTGTCTTTGCAACGCGCTCTACTTTACATCTATCTGACAAACCCAGACACGGATATTCAAAACTTGTTCCAGATTTAGGGAGCTTAAAGTTGATGAAAGAGTGTTAACAGAATATACTTGCTCTTTTATGATTTTGCACTTGTCTTTTATACATTTTATCCTCATGATGAACACGCAATTACACTTAAAAGCACTGCAGAAAACTGCTAATAAAAGCACCAAACGTTTAACAGCCAACACAACATAAAGTACATAACGCATTGAACAATACAAGCAACTTTTAAAAAATGTGTTTTCAAAATGACTTTGACTCAACTAAGAGCTCCATAGCTCTTAGCAAGCAGGTCAGCAGATGAAACGATGGGAGAACAAAAGGAGCGATGGTGCGCAGAAGATCAAGGAGATTAAAAGCAGAAGAGAGATTTGAAAGTGAGCAGAAGAATCATGGCATCGATTCTGGGAGCCAGTGAAGTAGTCAGATAACTGCAGTATTTGCCCTCAATGAAAGGAGTTCTGACGCTGCCCCGATTCTTGAGGTTTTCATAGAGGTCTTGGAGTTTTTTGATGGCGCTTGTGATCTGACATATTTCACTTGTTACAATTTTAAACCAAGCATTTGAAGAGCAAATGACACCAACAGATTTTTAGGGGAAAACAATTTGATTGAGAAGCACCAACAGGGTTTACAGCCTGTGGACCAAAGCAGCTTGATTTGCTAACGTCTTCAGAAGTAAAAGATCAAAGCCAGAAGTCGGTCTTTTCAACACAGTTTATCTGCAATGAATATAATTTGCATGCGTCTCTGCAGCTGCAACGAGCCGTCGCGGTGAAGCGGGTTGTGCAGGACGTGCTGGACCGCTCGCCCCGCCTGCAGGCCCTCACACCGCCCAAGACCAAAGAGGTGGTGCAGTGGTGCCGGCAGAGGGGTTACACTCCACCTGACCCGGAACCCCAACACAGGAATGACGACGAGTCCATCGAGGACATTCTCACGCAGATCGATAACGAACCCGGTAGGTTTCTGCTTCTGCTCGCCGACATTTTGCTCGGACGTCTTTTAAAGAAAGATCTTCTGGTTCTGGTTTAGGGATTTCATTCCACTGCTTTCAGTGGGTGGCTGTTTCCTGTGCAGTGTTGACTGTGGGTGTATTTCTTCTGCAGTTAACACTTGATACAGTGATATGTTTGCTGGTTTGTTGTGTGTGAAAGGCGGTCAGTATGAGTCGGCTTTTCTTTTTTTTCATCTGTGATTCTATTGATGAGGAAATCTCACTTATTCCATCTTTTGTCTCTAAAGGGTGAGAGATGAAGCTGCTTAGCTCAGTGAGTCACATGCCTGGCCAGACAGCATGATAATCAGTCTTTTGTTATTTTTGTCTCACTTTTGTACTGTGAACGAGTTGGGATATTTCAATTATCCTCATTGCTGAACTTCTTGGAAAAAAAACCCCCAATCCATTCCCTAAACGTTCCTATATTTCCACAGAGTGCCCTTCGACCCTCAGCAGCTACGACGAGCTGCTGCTGCGGCTAGAGCAGATGCAAGCCTTGCTGAAGACCGAACCCGAAGAGGAAGACGATGAAATCGTCGACATTGTCACGGTGACTCCTCCCTGCCAGAAGCTGAAGGTCAAAGAGGAGGAGCAGGAAACTGACGTGGAGCCTAAGTTTTTCCTGGGCCCCTGCATATCCTCCCAGTTCGTCAGCGAAACGGCCCAGCAGGTTTGGAGCTTTACGAAGCTCACCAGTTCTGTTTGCTTTTTTGGGAAACCTCGCAATGTCTACTTGTCTCCTTCAGATCGGGGTCCTGTTTCAACCCGTGGAAGTGGAGAAGAACGTGCTTGCTCCAGTAATCGAAACATTGATTTTGAAGGTCAGTAAGGCTCTGAAGGAAAGCAAGTCATTCGACACTCACTGTCCATCTAAGCAGTTTTAACTGCTTAGATGGAACCAGTTGTGTGTGTGTGTGTGTGTGTGTGTGTGTGTGTGTGTGTGTGTGTGTGTGTGTGTGTGTGTGTGTGTGTGTGTGTGTGACAACAGTCTGATTGCTGTCAGAACTTTATGAATAAATGCAAAAACTGAAGGTACACCGCTAAATACGATGTGATGAGCTTCAGATATCGAACCACTTTAGGTCCCAACATGAAACCAGCTTTCTTCTTTACTTTAAGGTCCACCATAGTCTGGTGTTGGGGGATTATCGAGGTCATATTTTTACAGTTGTGAGCCCCACAGCTTAAAGAAGGACTTTGTAACTTTTTCAGACAGGAAGTAACTTTTTGTCATCTATTTATACCTTTCTCTAGATTAGACTCAACGTATTGCTTTTTGAGATCTTTTGGCCTACTTCCTGCTGTTGGACAGGTTTAATTTGAGTGGTTTCTCGACTCTACGGCTCTGGCAGTAACCAGGCCTGGGTGCCGAAGTAACTCCACCAACACCACGGCCGCCACCGTCATCCATATTATGTTGGATATCGCTATTTAAAAAGTTATTTTTTGTATTAACTGATTATTTTTAAGATAAGATTTAGCTAAAGGATTTGCAACATTTAAGTGCGAGAGTGAAATATTTTTTCAGACCGCTGAATATATACTTTGAGTGTTTTTCTTTATTCTTTGATGGACAGTTGGATTCTTTATATCTAATTATGACTCTGTGTGTGTGTGTGTGTGTGTGTGTGTGTGTGTGTGTGTGTGTGTGTGTGTGTGTGTGTGTGTGTGTGTGTGTGTCAGGCTACAGAGCAGTTTGCCAGCGACATCCTGAGAGAAGCTCTGGCTGGGGCCCATGCTAAATCTCCTCCAAACAGGTCAGCTTTTTTCTGTGACTGCTTCGTAATGCTCCACTTCTAAATGTATTTATTACTTCTAGAGCGTATCTGGGTCGTCGGTTTGCTCCAATCATATGCTTGTTTTAATATAGCAAGATGACTAAGACATAAGAAGGAATTCATTGCTTTTAATTTACGAAGTAAATTGGTTTTTCATCCTTTTGAGTTTCACATAAAATCCTCACATGAACCCGTTTGGGTTTCAGGCCGCCGAGGGAGATCACCGCCATGAACATCCACCAAGCAGTCAGTAGCATCCCCACCTGTGACTTCCTCACTAACGCACACATGGGCTACCTGACAAAGGACAACTGAGGACAGACACGACTGGACCTTGGCTTTTAAGCAGACGTGCTTGGACGGGACGGGGGACGGGATAGTCGGAACCACGAGCCACGACGAAGATCTCTTGTTGTGAATATCGGCGTCCAAATGCAGCCCCGTTGCCTGAGGAGGCGCAGGCAACAGCCGAAGCCCTGAGTTTCTGGACTAAATGGCAAGAAGAGGCTCAGCTTGACTCCTCAGTGCCTGGTGCTCAGCTGCAGAGTAACTAATGTCTTTAATACTTTGTATTGTCACCTTTTATTTCTGTTTGGAAAGAAGCCACATCATGCTGCTTGTGTTATTTAATTTAGCCTCGCTGTTGCGCTCTCTCGTTCCTCAACATTAGTTCAGTGATGAAAGTGTTGGCGCCGAGGAAGAGTCGTCATGAGGGAAATAAACCCTGTGTGAATTATGGAACTTCTCGTTGGGTTTGATGCGCTTTTTCAGCTGCGGCTCACTGAGGTTTAGCTCTGATGAGGGCCTGCTTGTTCCGTTCGTTTGTAGTTTCAATCTGAGCGGTTCTCCCAAAGGTGTTGGCTGCTATGGCAACCAGCGATCGTCATAATCATCAGAAATTCGCCGTATCTTTTTTAATGCATTTCAGTGTTACCCAACCAGCACAAGTAATTATGAACATTGCAGCAGCAAAATACAGGAATTCACTGTTTGCGAAGGATTTTAACATGTTCTGGAAGCCTGTCATGTCTGACCTTTGACACTAAATGAATGATTGCCGTCGTGACTTGATGGTAATTCACACATAAGGTTTTGTGACCTGTTTTTAAGTGTTCTGTTTAACAACCGTTGTCATATCCATCATGGTGTGTATGACGCACACCAGTCAGCCAGAAAAGTAAGACTACTAACAGGTGGCATAACTATCATGAGTCACCCAGTTAACCTACAATTCTTCTTTTCATTTTTAGGTTTGGTTGCTAAGCGGAGATAACGATAAAGTAATGTGGAATTAGGCACACCTCGTCATAGTTTTCACATCCTGGCTGACTGGTGTGCATAATCAGTCAGTCAATTATAAGTTCCTAAAGTGTTTTCTCTCTCTAGCATCAACATTTTAATATTTAAACCCCAACGGTGGTGTGTGTATGTGTGTGTGTGTTGTCCTGGTGTAAATGAAATTAATGGTGAGTACTGTTATGTGATTATTTTATACAAATAGGCGTGTTTTACTGAGCTTTTGTATGACTGGATAAGCAAATGTCATTATGACTCGATTGGTTATAATGCCTGTTTAACCAAATGGAATTGGCGTGCAAGATACCTAAACACTGTAATGTATTTTTTTTCTTTGCAAACCAAAAATATGATCAATATTCTTATAATAGACTAAGTAAAAATATTTCTTGAAATCTAGATTTGTGTGAGGGGTTTTGGTTTGTGTGTCTTGTGATGAGCTGTAAGCATCTTACTGAGCAAAGCCAGGGTGACTTACAGCTCCAGTAAGAAGCTAATCTATGCAGTCTTCATCAAAATTGTTTTGAGACGATGATTCTGAAAATAATTTGGGGGACTTTTAGAAACGTTCTTCCTCCAGTGCGAGATGAGGACATAACAATCGGCTCAAATGAACAAGAATTGAATCGTAAAATGATCCACATTGAGGCGTCTTCAGTGAGAGCCGCTCTGCTGTGTGTAGACCACAAAAATCAAATCACTGTTACGGTTCTCCTTACAAAGAAGTGGCTCTGATATAATGGTTGCCTAGGCAACCAGTGAAATACCTAGTGTCTCATGTTTTTTTTTTGGCTGCTTTTCAGGTGAAATTTTTAAATGTGATCACAAGACTAACCAACCACTGCTGGCTGAGAAGAGATGCTACAAAAACATTCACAAACAGCCTCAACACCCGTCATGCTGTTTTTGTCCAGTTGTGGCAAAGGTTTCTTTTATTACTTAGCTTGCTATTGTAAAGGTCTTTAAGTTCATTTTCTTTTCAGCAGATCATGAGAAAATCACTCAAATGATGATTTAACGAATCATTTAAGTCCATTTGATTTCTGTGCAGGACAGAAACATGTTGGGACTCAGTGGGAAAACAATCTATTCACAAAATTGGTTCATCTCGGATAAACTTGACAATTTATCGGTTATTTTAGTTGAACTTGGATTTAGTAGCTGTGTTTTTTTAAGTTGTTTTATTTTGCTTAAAAATATCTTCCCATTCCCAATATATTTTTCTATTGTTCAAGCTTTGTATTTGTACCAAGTGTTTACTACCAATGACAAAAAACCCCAAAACATTTTCACTTTCCGGTCAAATTCACCAAATGCACAATTCTTAAGTAGTATAAGATAAGTAGAATTTCAAAAGAGCATTAGAAATCTTTTATTTTTTGAACAATAACAGTATTTGTTGTTAGTCTGTTGCTAAGAGATGAGAAGTGGCACAAAGTACAGTATACATCTGATTTTCACTTTTGTGTTGAATATCTGTTTTATAATATATTTACCACCAATGAGAAAAAACATTTTCACTTTTTTGCAAAACTCCCCAAATGCACAATTCTTAAGTAGCATTTAAGTAGTATTTCAAAAGAGCAGACGACATCTTATGTTTTTTGAGCAATATCAATATTTGTTGTTTATCTGTTGCTAAGAGATGAGCATTTTCTGGTAACCAAGTGCCATGAAGTAAACATCTGATTTTTTACTTTTGCAAAATCTACCAACTGTAGATTTCTTGTGTCTAAGCAGATAAGCAGTATTTCAAAAGAGCTTATGTTTTATTAACAATAATATTACTTCTTATTAATTTGGTGTTAAGAGATGAGTGTTTTCTTCTGGTAACGAACTGCCACGAAGTATAAATTAGATTCATACTTTTATGTTGAATGTCTGTTTTATAATATATTTACCACCATAGACAAAATATATATGTATATACTTTTTTGCAAAATTCTTAAGTAGATAGTAGAATTTTAAAAGTGAATAAATCTTATATTTTTTGAGCAATAACAATATTTGTTGTTAATCTGTTGCTAAGGGATGAGCTTGTTCTCTGGTAACGAAGTGCCACGAAGTAAACGTCTGATTTTCACTTTTGCAAAATTTATTAACTGTAAATTGGTAAAAATCTTCATTGAAGAAAAATATTGCACCCTCTGTAAGCCTATTCTTAACCCTGGTCCAGGTAATGTGCAGATTAACTTAATCTTGAACAAGTATTTACTACTTTCCTACTATTAAATAAATAAAGTGACTAAGTAAAGGCAATGACGTCACACAGAGATGAACAAAACCCCACGGAGAAGTGAAACAAGCCTTATTAACAATATTTTATTGTAATTCAACTTTTTAGATCCTTTAATTGCTGTTTTTCTTTAACAAGATCTTTACCAAAAAAAAAAGAAAAAAGGACTAAACAATTTCTTCAAAAACGAACTGAATGTAGAGGTAATAAATTATTTTCAGGCAGCTTTCTAGAGACATCAAAGGGCAGCATAGCACACTCTAAGCAAACACACTTTATGATAAATCATATCCTGAACTACTGGTGCAGAGTCAACATTATGTGCATCAAAGACAAAAGAGCAGAAACACAAACACACAGAGCAGCCAGTTTCTTGTGCATCTATAACCCAAAAAAAATAAAGAAAAAATAAAGAGTTTGTTTCTAGACTATTGTGTAACATGCATCTTCATTTGTAGGAACAGGGAGCCTGGAGGAGTATCAAAAGGAGTGGTTTATCTCTCTTTACCTGGGATAATAAGCAGCTGCTCAACAGTGTTCACAACAACAACATTCCTTTGCATAGATTCTTGTGTTGTGGAATGGCCTGGAAACACTTCCTGCCGCTGATTCCTTTATACCAAAAGCGAGCCGGGGAGGTTGGGGGTGGGGGGGTGAAGAGTCGAAGCAGGCTGTCAGATGTTGAAGACCCTCGATCCGCTTTGAAAGACGGCAGAAGGGTTCGGGGGCAGTTTGGTCCTCACAAGATGCTCCTAAGCGAGAGACGGAGGAGAAACGGGGAGATGTAACACGGTGGCTCGTTTCAGGAGGTCAAAGTGATGGAAAGGAGAAGCAGCGGTTGTGTCACTGATCCCATGAAATGAAAGGAGACTGACTGGACAGAGCCGTCACAGAGCATCAGCTCTGCTGTCGGCGCACGGAGGCAGGAGAGATTGTGTTACTTTTTCCAGCTTAGTGCTGCTGCTCTCCGCATCTAATCGAAGGTTTAAGAAAACCTGTGTGTCTGGAGACGTTCGGTCCTGCGTGGCGCACGCAAACACCTCAAATCTGACCTCCCACACAAATGTAGTCGTTACAGTAACAGCTCTCCAGAATCCCTCCACAGGCCTCGAAATCTGGTCAGAACAACTTGTGAACCCATGGTGACGGATTTGTCTCTTAGCTACTGATATTTTAACTCTATGTTGTACCTATGTTACCTATGCTATCTATGTTACACCCATGAAGGGTTTATGATTTACCATAATTTTAACCTTTGCTCCATCAAATACATATTACAGTCAAGTTGAATGTTTTAATTATGTCAATCTGCAGATGAAACTTTTGCCTTTGTGGCTAAATCTGGCACATTTACATGATGGATTTAAGTGCTTGTGTTAATTAATATGGATGATTATTAAATACATGAAGAAAATTTAAATCAGGCAACATCCTTAGGTACTTATCATCTCAAAACCTCTTTGGATGTGACTCCACAGCATCATAGGAGGCAGGGAAAGCTGTTCGTGTTGTTCAGTTAGTCGGATTGTTCAGATTGTATCCCCTCCACACACCCAACACGCGCACACACACACACACACACACACACACACACACACACACACACACACACACACACATACGCACGCTGTTTTCTGCTCTGCCTCTCTCCTAAATTAGATTGGTGCTGAACAAGACTGCAACCCGACGCACTTTAACAGATAATCCATCAAACGATGCACTCTGTCCCCCCCTTCCTCGCCTTTCCACTCCTTTTATGTTTCCCTGTCACTTATCAATCACATGGTGCATCTCCGTCCTCTCATCTTATATATGTTTTTTTTATCGTCTCCCCGCCTTCCTTTCTCACTCCTGCTCTTATAACACGGTGCTTCTTTCCCAGCCTTAGAGAAACCTGCCAACTTGGCACCGAGTTCTCCCCCTTGTCCCTCTGTGGAGCCGGTAGCGTGGGAATGGGGGATGAGGTCCAAGTGAAAGAACAGGACGAGATGGAGACAAACGGGGAGGAAAGAAAGTTTGGCAGCGGGACGGAGGGGAAGCACGAGAACGAGGACGATAACTGGAGCACAGCCTGAAAGGACTGTGTTTTGCATTCCCTCCCTCTGCTTTGTCATTTTGTGGATGTTTATTTTGCCAGCAAAATACCTTCACTTCACACAGAGTATCTCATGTGTGACTCTTCTTCTTTTTTTTTTTTTTTTTAAGCAAAATGCCAATTTTTCTCACATTCTTACGGAAGCGCATTGCTGTCACGCAGGAAAAAAAAAATTCGAGCGCTATCACGTTATAACGTGATATGTATCTTGTTAAAACGTGATACATATCACGTTAAAACGTGATAGTATCACGTTAAAACGTGATACGTAACACGTTAAAACGTGATACGTATCACGTTTTAACG
>CAEGAF010079398.1:0-46034 GCA_903067075.1 Micropoecilia bifurca | reverse complement strand
TTTTTTTTTTTTTTTTTTTTTTTTTTTTTTTTTTTTTTTTTTTACCCACTTAATAGATTTTACAAAGAAATCACAATTGGCTAAAATTCTATACCAGAAGGTGAAAACTTTAAAAAAGACAGATATTGGAAATTGTTAATAAAAGATTGGTGCATCTCTCATTAAAGCAATACCTTCATCGTCACCATTGTGAGTAGTGCTCTTTGTCAGATTTTTTAACATTTGCTGATTTGTTGTGTACCTGTAGGTGTAGAGGAGGACTCTGGTTGATTGTTGATGGGATTCCCTGCCTCTGTGATCATCTCCGCTGGCCCATGGTGACTCACGCTGCCTGGGCTCCCAGGTCTGCTGACAGCCTTGGTGTCTGCATCACTAAGACACAGTTTCCCATCATCTAGAGGGACACCCCTCTCAGGTAAATAGGTGGAGCACTGATGCTGCTGCTGCTGTTGATGATGATCTTTTGGCCTGTACATCTGCTGATCAATAGGGAGCCCAGGTGGCATGATCTGCCAACCTACGTAGCTACCACTGTTGTTGAGAGCGTCTCGGTTTGAGATGACTTTCTGCAGATACTCCATGCTAGTGGAGCTCAGACGAGGGTGGAGATGATTTAAGGTCAACAAGGAACTCTCTGCGTCTGTCAGCGGACCAGGACCGGAAGAAATCATCCTCCCCAACACCTCTCTGACCTTCATGTCAGTGCCTGCTGCGGCCATCATGTGGTCGTAATCGGGTAAATCTGCTCTCTCAGGCACCTGGAACCTGTTGTTCATTCTGGAGATGTATTGGGAGTAGATGTTGCTCGGATGGTCCTGAGTCAGACTGTTCATGGCGACAGAGGAATCGTGGTCAGAGAGGATGTTACTCTTAGCAGAAAGCTTGTTGAGGTGGACTTTCATATGGTTCTTGAGAAACCAGGGCTCTTTGAAGCGACGACCACAAATTTGACAGCAGTGCTCAAAAGAGTCTTTGTGTTTTCTCATGTGACCCTTCAGGAACCAGGCCTGGCTGAAGGTCTGGCCGCACACCTCACAAGGGAATTCACCGGCGGGCTTCCCCTTATCACCGGCTCCCGTTGACAGCTTCTGTCCTGGGCCCGAATCGGCTGTTATGTGGGTCATTTCAACGTGGCCAATGAGATCCTCCTCTTGTGCAGCGGCAAACTCACACAGAGTGCATTTGTAGGGTTTGTGCAAGATCCTGATGTGACGCTCCAACTCCTGCTGCTTCCTGAACTTCCCCTTGCAGAAGGAGCAGCGGAAGCCGGTGCTTTGGGGCTGGATGGATTCATCCGAGGTCACCTTAGGAGACGTGGCTCGGTGTGGTGGAAGATCTGCTACCCCAGAGATGTCTGAGAACTGCGACTCTGTTGGAACGGTCTGCAGAAAAGCCGGTGTTTGCTGCTGGCCGATGTTACCAGCTCTCATCTGCCTGTCTCTGAGTATGGCCCTCTCCTCCAGCTCATGAAGAAGCCTGTTCTCCTCCCTGATCCTCCCACGGCCTTTGCCCAGAATGCCTTGCTTGTGTGTGCGAAGGTGTATCTTGAGGTTGCCCTTCTGCGCTGCCCTGTGGTCGCAGTACGGGCATTTGAAGGGCTTCTCCCCGGTGTGAGTGCGCATGTGAAGAGAGAGGATGCTGTTGAAGCGGAAGCGCTTCCCACACAACGGGCAGGGATACTTCCTGTTCTTGCGGTTGTCATCCTGAGCAGAATTGACCTGTGTGGCAATGCTCTGATTGGTGATTCTCAAGAACTGAGACAGCTCAACTCTCCCATTCATGCTGCTGAGTATTCTTGCATCCACAATTTGATTGGCCAGAAGCGCCATCTGGTTCCTGACTGGGTGGGTGGATGGGGTAATGACGCCGTTCACTCAGGAATTGGGTGGTGTTCCTGTGATGTCGGTCAGCGGTGCTGGTCTGATACAGTTCGAGTGTCAGCAGTGAAATGATGTCAGTTTGCAATTAATCAGCAGAAACAGGCTCAGAGTTCACGCTGTGCAGATGAAGCATCAGTTTGTTGTTGCTCAGGCCTGAAGAGAGAGCAAAAGCAAAATCAGCTGCAGCTCCACAACCACAGGCATATCAAGCAAACACACTACAAAACAAGCACAGAATCACATAAGCAGCCGTGAGAAGTGTCACTGCAGTTACGTGCCGTCAATTTCAAGTGTAAATCTGTACTTCTGCAACTGCTGTATAATGCCAGTGACACACCACAAATAGGTCAGGAAATAGAGCAAAGTAGGCTCTGACACTGCTCATCCTGTGTTAAGTATACCTGTGGTTTTAGATTATTGTTGGAGACTGTAAAAATGCTGATTATGTCTAACCACAAAGGCTTCCTCAACAAATATCTCATCTTTACAAAAGGGTAAGGTAAAATTCTTGTCTAGATCACATTTTCGACACAATGCAAAAGCAGCACAAAGATCAAAGAAGGTCTGACTCTACTTGGCCTTCCTTTGAATTTCACACAAAAAAGTGAAACACTTTTAAGAAAACATGAAAGTCAATCCTCACGGTTCTTTCAAGCTGATCTGTTGCTTATTTGTGGAAAGCCCTTTACCATAATAAGTCCAGCACATTGCAAAGCTATTTATACCTTTTGATTTCCTTCACATTTTGTAATGTTAAATCCACTAACCAGCATACCTTGTGCTATGTATTGATTCCATGTACTAGACTAACACAATGTAGCACACTGATGCAAAGTTATATATTTTACAAATAAAAGACTGAAAAGTCTGACATCTATATTCAGCCTCTCTGAGCTAGCTGTTTTAAAAAGCAGATTAGGCTGCAATTGCAACTGCTTTGCACATCTACAGACTAAACTTGTTTTGCATGGCTCTCTGGCTTAGCTCAAGCTCAGTCTGGCTAGATGAAGAGTGTCTATAGACACTTTCTAATAAATTAGAAATTTACCATTCCCATTGTAGCCCTAGTAGTCACCCAATCATAAGTGTTTAGCAGCTTGTAATGCTGCTCGTGATGCTGCTATTGCCATTGTCACACTGTTATTCACAGTGGTGAAAGTTATGTGGCCAGACTAAAGTACAATGTAAGTCTACATTCACAGATAGCAATTTGTATGTTGGCTAAACAACTCAACTCAGAGAGCCTAACTTCATATGATAGATACAACAATTTATGTATTGTGACTAACTGCAAAGAGGGCTCCCTTTGACATTCTTTTATAATGGCTTTTTTGTCACTTTTTCATTAATGCCAAATTTGTAGATGCACATGAATAATGTTTGTTAGATTCTGCCACCTGAGCTGTGGATCTCTGCAGCTCCTCCAGAGCTACCCCAGGCCTCTTTGCTCTCCTCGGCTTGCCCGTCGGTTTGTGTGGACAGTCACTCCTTATATTTTTCATTTGATGGGTTGAACAGTGCTCCGTTTAGAGCCTTTCACAGAACAAATGGATTTATATTTAGATTAAATCACACACAAGTGGATTCTACTGATTTCTGAAGGCCACTGCTGGAATTGGATTTTACTCAAGCGAATCAGACTAAAGGTGACTGAATACAAATGTATCCCCCACTATTCAGATTTTATATAAAACAAGCATAATGGGACAACATATGTAAGTAGTAGTAGTTTTTTATTGCACTGTATCTTATGAGAATAGTAAAAGTAACAAACATGTCAACACTGCAAGGAAAAAGAGTCAAATAACAGAGACAAGTAAAATAAGGATTTTTCAAATGGAAAGCCTGCACTTGCCAGCCCCCTCACCCCCTTTTTTTTAATTCAACTGTGGCAAGAAAACAAAGCTTCAAATTCACGTCGCGCTACAATGGTAGAGGTCACATAGATGAGCCCTGCGCAGCTCCAGAGCAGCAGCAAAGGGCACAGAACAAAGGCTGCACTGTCCACTCTGAATTAACACAGGCTTACATCATCCTGGACTGCAACCTCACTCAGTCACAAAAATGATGTACACAACACCACACAGATAAAAAGTTGGCAGGCCGGGAGATATGTTTTGTTCTAGTTGCTTCAAGCTGCAGATAAAAAAAATCCCCCCCAAAAAAATCATTGCACCCATTAGGAACTGGCTTACTCTTAGGAATTCTGCAGATTGTGTCAAAAAGTGAACAAAATTGATTTTTATTTTTTTTATTTCTTAACCTGGTTGTCTCATGCCATATTAGAAAGCACATCTTAGCCTCCTCCCACTTCCCACTCCCTTTCAAGGATTACGGTCATTACAATCATTGTTGCATTTGCCTCTAATAATATCATTATAGAAGTGTAGCCTTGAATGTGTAATATTGCACAGTGTATCTAATTTGGAATCTGCACAGAGTCGATAATAATTGATTAAACTCAGCTTTAAATGACTTTACGAAGGCCGTGTATTGTTTTTATTAATTTTTTAAAAAATCTTCTAACCACTTGGTGCGTTTCTTTTATGAAGAAAAAAACATTTTCTCAGATGTGGCACAGAAAGAAAGAGGGAAAAAAGCAAAAAAGAAACCTGAGGAAATTACCCCCTAAAGAAAAAAAAAACTTTTCCAAACAAGTTAATGCAACTAAAGGCCTCCTAAAAATCAGTTTGACCATGAGTCTAAGCCACCTGCTGCTGCATAGCAACCTCAGTGAGACGTGAAAACGTTACACATAAAACCAGAGATAAAGAGCTGCCTGCAGCCACGGCTGCTCTGAGCAGCGAGTCTGCTCTGCGCTGAGATCAATGTAAGGATATGGGGCTGACCTAATCATATCTGACAGGGAGAAAGTAAGCAAACGACATTAGCATACACTGCATCTACTTCATATTTACAGAAGGGGTATTTCTGATTAACTAAGCAATAACAAGGAGGCCAAAAAATGAAGAAAATGCATCACTTCTGAGCGTCTGCCAGATATTGCAGAAATTGGTGGAGATGCGAGATGGGCCATTAGGTGTTTTTCTCTGTCAGAGAGGATTAGGCTGTTTTGGTGCAGATTGAGAGGGTGCTTGATTGCTATGAAGCACAGTGTCACAGCAGCGATTCATAGGTGTGGCCGCACATAGACGAAAAAGGAGCAGGTGTGATTTAGCACAGGCAATAAAAGGGGAAACAAAAATGTGGCAGACACACACACACGCACAGTCAAAGCAGCCAAGAGCGCTGCGCTTTCAGGGTGATTTCAGATAAAGCGATAAATCTGCTTCCACTACAGTCAGGCAAAGAAAATCACCACTAAGATAGAGATTCAGTGTTTTTACTCTTTAGTGTATAATGCATGGCGTATTGTAAAGATAATTTAATTACAATCACACAAGGATTTACACTACTCTCTGAAATGATCTGCACCTTTGATAAAAATGTGTTAAAACCCCAAAACAAATGCTATCGTTAGCTCAGGTTACAAGTAGTAATAAAATTAGTTACTAAAACTATGCAGATGAAACACAGCTCCATATTACAATGTCACCAGGTGACTATTAATCCTTTCAAGCACCGAGCAGATGCTTAGGACAAATGGTTGTGCCATAACCTTAGAAACCAAAAGATGAACGATCAAGAGTCAGTCAGCACATAGCTCCAACTATTACAGTGAGAAACCAGTGAACAGACCCACAATCTGAGAATGGTGAAGGACACATAATAGACACATGTAAACAATTACAAAGTTGTCCTTCAATCACCTGAAGATTAAAGGACTAATGTACCAATGAGATCTTGAGAAACTCGTACCAACGAGATCTTGAGAAACTCATTGATGTGTTTATCTTTGGTCAAATTAATGACTGCAAAAAGATTCAGAGAGCTGCAGATGACCCAGAAATGTCACTGCTCGCGTTCTCATGAAAACCAGGAAGAGAGAGCAGATCGCTCCAGTTCTAAAGTCTTTATATTGGCTCAATGTAACTCAGAGAATAAACTTTAAAATACTTTTGTTGGTTTATGAATCACTGAATGGCTTAACTCCAAATCCATGATAGTCCTGATAGTCCTGTTGCTGTGCCAACCTTCCAGACCTCTCGGGTCTTCCAGAACCAGAGCCAAACATGGAGAAGCGGCATTCAGTTTCTATGCTCCACAAATCTGGAACAAACTTCCCCCCAAAAATGCAAAACAGTCAAAACTGAGTTCCATTAAATTAAGACTAAAAACTCACTTGTTTTTAGTTGCCTTTGACTTTTCAATTTGTTATAGCTTTGTTTATTCTGCCACTTAAATGTTATGTTTTAATTGTTTTCTCTTCTGTTTTCTTTTCTTTTTAATAATGTGCAGCTTTTTAATAATGTAGCGACAGAAATAAAATTGTCATGCCAAACATATCCAGTCATCAGAGCTACAGTTATTGCCATGCCTAACATTTTCTATAAAATAAATGTAGTTTAAGAATATATAATTTCTGTTTCACTTGGTTATAAATATAATAGAGACCTAATTCCCTGAGTCCCTCTTCAAAATGAAAATAAACAATAATAAATAAGAAAACATGCTATGAAAATAAGTGTGTTTATCTTTAGAGCTATAATTAAAATGTGCAAAACAATTTGAACTGTAACAAAGAGGGTAGATGAGGACCCAAGCTTATGTTGCCAACACACAACGTGAGCAAAAGGGTAAAGAGGATCAAAAAATCTCCAAAACTTACTAGTAGAGGACTGCAGCAAAAAAGCTGCAGCTTGAAGTTCATAGAAGAACAATTGTAAGGTTTCCATTTGCTAGCAAGGTGTTTGCTAAGTGGTCACATCCACAGCAGGAACAACGTTATTATATTTAGAAATTTAGCATTTTCTAAATGTGCCTAAATGTAAATACAGAGTTCAATTTGAATACTTTTGCTTTTAACAAAGTCACCTAACAATATATCTATATATAATTTTTAAGTCAGTCTGAATGCTAGGGAACGTCTAGTTAGTAACACAAGACTTTCTGTTTTCCTGCAGTTAAAATATGACTTAAGCCTTAATTCTTTGAGCCAAAGCATAGTGAAGAAAAAAATCTTCTGGGACCATGTGCTTTGGTCAGAAGACCAAGATTAAGCTTTTTGACAGCAAACATCCCAGGTGACTGTGGCATGAAACAAAAGAATGTGTGGAAAAGTACCTTGTGCACGGTGGAGAGACTGTAATGCTGTGGGTCTGTTTTCTTGCTTCCTTCTGAATCTTGTTAGAGTGTGTGGTATCAAGAACTCTTTGAAATACCAGAATATTTGAAACAGATATCTTGTGGCAGCAGTAGCTAGGTCATATGTTCAGATTAATCAGATTATGACTCTACCTTCATTGGTGGTTACAGACCTTTTGGCAAAACGAGGTAAAAGTGGGTACGTCCAGAGAATAAACAGCTAATCTTAATATTGTTTTACAACAGAGTAAAACATTTCTTAAATGTAAGGTTTCCCTCCTCAATAAATAAATGCATTCAGTTTAAGTCTGGTATTTTAAAAAAAACATGATGCAGCATCGATGAGAGATGTGCTATTGCCACGTTCCTAGGATGGGGCCAATGATTGTAGTGGATACCATATGCCACAGCTTTCAATATGTTCATGTAAATATGATTTCTGCATGAGATAAGTGGAGTTACTCAAACAGGATTTCACAAAATTTAAACAATGTTCTGACGCGTAGGTCAGTTTAAGGTTGTAAACATAGCCTGAGCCACCCGAACCTAACAGAAAAGCTGGGCATGTCATTGATATTGCAGCGGTTTGATATCTGTTGATATCTTACATTGTTTCTGTTGTGGGCCTGCCTACCTCAAAATGACAAGTTATGGTCAAAATTCCTGGAATTCAGTGACTTTGCAGGCTACAAAGGGCGATTGTCTAAATATTACAAAGCAGGATCATGTGCGGAAAGTAAAAGCCCGATGCCATGCTTTATGCCCCCCTTCATCTCACTTCAACCCACGCGTCCACCCACCAAAGTAGCAAGCCAATCATCACATGGACTGCCCTGTCAGGGGGATGAAGAGCCTGAACAAGGAAGAGGGCAGTGGTAACACAGCTGCCCGGCATGACCCGCGCAAAAGATAGCGCCCATATACTTTCTGACAGCCAGATTAATGAAACCCTATAGGAGCTCCTCTGTAGGCCTCCCAAAAGCCTGACGGAGACAGAATAGTCTAACCAGCACCATTCATTACTGCGGGTATACAGAGCACAGAAAGAGCACACACAGCACTGACAAACTAGCTCCTTGTGAGTAATAGCTAAAGAACTCATAAAGGAATACATACACATTTGTTGTGGATGCAGTAAATCTATGCCACTCCTTTTATGACTATCAAAAATCTGGCTTGTGCCCTGTAAAAATAAATCAGGCGTGCATGTGGTGCAGCGATGATGTGCAGTTATTTGGGAGTCAGCTATTTCATATGTTCAGTGAAAGGAGGCTTTCGATTAATTTTGTTTGTCTCCCTCTCTCTCAGTTATGCAGATTAGTGGCATTGAACGCATGGCGAAGAGAGAACAAGTTTCTTAAAGATACAGGAGAGTATTTTAGCAACTCAGATGGGGAAAAAAATAGCAGGTTTGTAAGAGGGCCACCAGCTGAGCCTCTACAAATAGATAAAAAAGTATGCTTTTAAAGCAACAGTCCAAACATTTTTTGAGTTAGTTTCTGTTGAAAGAGTTTATACATTTATCATCTTTCCTGCAATAAGTAATTGTTTTATCATTTACATATAAGTCCCGACTGGGTTTTCCTGAAGGCTAATGCTAACCGCTAGTCAAGGGGGGCCAAGAAATTTCAATAACCTCATTGTGGTTTATTCAAACTCTATTTTTTTCAAAATTTAAAACTTTTTACTTTTCCTTTGACCATTTTTTTATACAGAACCTAATGTCAATTTAAGGAGGCAGAAAGCAGTGCACCATGAGTTATCTACCTATGTAAAAAATATATTAAGGACCAAATTTATTAAGTGTTTTCCAGTCAGAGTGAATGACAAATTAAAAAGCTAGGGAATACAAAATCTAATAGATGCATTCTGATGTCTATCTCTACTGCAGTTAAAGCTACAGTAGCATGTGTGTTGGATCAGACCACACAGGTCAGCATTCGATCCATAGGAATCAGAGTTGTCAGCAGTTTGCCACTTTTTATTTCTTTTGTACCAATTTTTTATCTTGCCCATTGTGACCCAGCAACATTCCCTAAAAGCTGCAGTTTTGAAGACGAGGACAAAATGTTCACCTGCTGCTTAACACATCCACCCCACAGAGGTGGGAAGGGGAAAAAGGTCATCAGGGGTTTTCACTTCACTTGTCATGATGCTACGCTGACTGTTGCACTCAGATATAACTTAAGTATTACGTTGAGTTGGTTCACATTTAAGCTAAACACCATAAACAACTATATACAGAAATGTGAACTGTACTCATTTTATTTTTTTGGTACTTGGCTGTTTAAATGAATGATGAAGAATTCCCCGTTTCATACCCAGACCCAGAGGATTATCTTACTCTATAAAAGAGGCATTCTGGATCTGATCACTGTTAACAATAACCTCTGACTTGCCTATAAAATCTGCAAAGAGTAAAAAAAAAATGCCACTTTAATTACAAGGACTAATCAGTAGCAGCAGTGTGGGGAAAATCTGCTTTGCTTCAAGTGCAAATTTGGTGATGTGCTGTGCTGTGCTCAGAAGAGCCTAAACCATCCAGCCACTCTGGAACTTGCATTTCTCATTGAAAAGAATAGTCAGCTGTTTTTAAGGCTGCAACTTTGTAAAGCATTTATATGCCTTGATTCAGCTAACTGACCAACCACTAATCCCGAAGTATCAATTTCAATCTCTGAAGTGTCAAAAGGTCACAAATGCAAGTTATGGGACACTGAATATGTCGAAATGAATCAGCCACAAGCAAACTAAAAAAAAATACACATGCAATATCATATTATTATACATCAGTCTGTAAGTATTGCATGTTAGATACTAACTCTGCATTCAAAGCACTAATCTGTCTTCCTCAGTAGCTGTCACACACATTAAGGCAAACCACTTACTCATGAAGCATATGCAAAGACACCAACTCTAACACAATCTATTTCTCCCCAAATACACATACAGTACACACACATGCACACACTGGCACATGCACATAGAATGTATTTTAAATCACTAATGTGTAAACAGTTGCTCATGTTTGCACAGACCACCTGTTCTTTCTGGACACAAACAAAGGTCTGGCGTATGACGGGGCGAATTAACAGTGTGGGGTGCGTAGGGGATGCCTTGCACAAGAGAAGCCTATCCACATGGTGTAGGCTGGATCAGATGGTTGGGCCCCGTGTGACGGAAGCCGCCTCCAATGTAAACTCGCACAGATCCCCTTCAGCCTGCAACATACTGATATGTTTTGCCTATCCGGCAAGTACAACCTCCCCTGACGAAAGCGACGCAAACCCTTGTTGCTATACCATCTAATTCAACAGGACTCCTAACAGCGAGGAGATAATCTTGTTTTTACGTCCGCGCCTCACGTCAGCCAATATTTGAGAACGAGGAAGGAGTTGAGGAGAAACTCGATCCACTTTGAGTTGCGAAAGCACTTGAAGGCACTAAAAACAAAAGTCATTAAACGAGTCATCACAAAATCACAGCAGGGCTCTGGTAATGCCACTTACAGTAGCTCATTAAGCTATGGCATCCACAGGAAAAAACTGACAAACAAAGAGCATAATCCAAGGCACATTAACTGGGCTGATAATTCAATGAACTCTCATTTGGCAGCCATCTTGCCCTTGTGATGGTCTTTTTTTTTTCCTCAGTAGCAGAGCACCGACCCCTTATGAATTTCCTAACTCTCTCTCCCTTCCTCTCTCTCGCTCTGTCACACACACACACACACTCACGCAAAAACACAAACACACACATGTATACACGCTCTCTGTCTCTCTAAAACAACAAAACATCCACCATTAGACAACGGGGTACCAGCGTAATTAGAAAATGACTTCCTTTGCAATCCTAGCTAAGTAGTTTACACACTGTAATTACAGGGACAAAATCATCTTTTCATCATTTCACTGATTGAGCTCATCAACCCAGTGGGATCCCAGGACTGTGCTCAGGCAACATCTGGGCTAAGAGAATTAGCCCTTAGTTTAGTGGGCCTTTCGCAGTGGCAGGCGAAGCGGCGTGATCACCGGACATGGCGTTTCTGGAGCACGTCTCCAATTTTCCCCCTGTGTTGATCACAAGCTCAATCAAATTGCTGTTTATGGGTTTACTTGCTTTCAAGTAAATAACCAGAGGTGCATTTACTTTTCAACAGCCGAAAAAATTAGGTTTTTTTTTGTTTTGTTTTTTAAACGCAGCTCAAGAGAACCTCTTTAATTTTTACAAAGGGAACATCTGGGTCACCTGATATTAACATGACACAAATTAGACTACAGGATTTCTCCAACTGCTGACACTTAACCTTGTATTTTTTAGGGGGTTGTGGGGGGGATGACCACCTACTAATCATTAAGGATGCTAATACAGGTGCTGAAAGTAAAGCAAACAGTGTTGATGACTGATTCCCATGCATGTTTTGCCAGTCATGATTGCTTTATTGAGTGATGTTGCATGCCAGTGCAAGAGTCATACTAAAATGCACCCTGCTCTTTATGTTATTGGTACTGACAAATCAAATCAAATTTTCAGTTTGCCATGGTTCTATTCACAAACTGCTTTCCCACATCATCTATTGCCACAATTATCTAAAAACCCCTGCAGTGTTCTCACACATGACACAGGAGGTTGGATACTTATAGATAGCATTCAACTAAGTAGCACTTATGGAGAATTTAAACAGAATAAAAACACAAATAATCAATATCATTAACATTAATTAGTAAGGGTACAATTAAATTTAGACGACTGTTGCATGTTGTCCACATAAAAAGCAATAAAATGACTAGAAAAATCTGAAACCTTTTACTGTATCGCAAACTATATAAATCAGAAGTTTGACTAAATTTAAGCCAGAGCCTGACCAACAGGTTGTAAAGGGGAAAAAAATACATTTTCTGGTGTGGTAAGACTTGCATGAGGTATATTCTGGCAGCAAGAGAGCAAGGTTTTCAAGGTTTTCAGCCTTCATTCCAGGAAGACTGAAATGACGGCAGCCAAGATGCTGCGTTTAATCTTTTTTAGTGTTTAACCTCGGTCATAAAACACGCTGGAGTTGAAAATGTTGGCCGACTACTGAAAATCTCAGGCTGAAGATAAGAATCTGAGTACTCAAAGCTAAGACACTCAAAGGCTATTGGTTTATTAATATTAGTCATGCTGATAGTTAATATGACATCTTGAATACAATTTTAAATCTCAACTTGCAATTATTTTGTTTGAAGGTATTTTTTATGGTGGCTAATTTCTTACAGACAATTTGCAATGCTTATATTTCACACAGGTTAAGAATTTAAAACAAAATGTTAAAGCAGAGAGAAACACTGATTGTAGCATTCTGCTTGTAGCAAACATAAGGTGTATTGAATTAATCCAGCAGAATACAAAGAGCAGTCGCAGCACTGTAACCATATCTGTTTCCCATGCTTCCAAAAAATCCCATATCAAAACTTCCACTCCCTTCTAGATGACTGCTAACGCTCTGAAGAGTGACCTTGTAGCACACACAAAAACACATCTTTTCATGGGAAGTTTACTGTAATTCTCTGCGTTTCCCAAGCCCCGACTTTCTAACAAACACATGTGGTCCAGGAGTTGAAGGTGAAGTGCTTTCGCTCGTCTCTGTCCTGCAGAAAGGGCTCCGGCTGCCTCTGTGTGTTGGCAACAGAGGCAAGTGTTTAATGTGGCAGCTGTTAGCCTCGTGGATTTTCACTAATCACTCTCTCCTGATTACTCTGATGAGTGTATGATGCTCTTAAATAATCAACCCGCAATGAAAAAAAAAAGAAAAATAATTATCATCATCTCCCTAAGTAGTGCAGCTGCACCCGCCTGCAATAATTACAACTAGAACAGGGCGCCTTCTCTCGTCACTTACAACCACTTATTATTAGAGATAACGCTAATTGGTGCAGTGGTGGGCGACAATTCTTCATGGGGTTCATCATAAAAAGCCAAACCTTAAAAGTTATGGCACATTAGAGGTCTTAAAGCCAAGGTGCGGTATTAAACGCGGCACGCTGAGACACGCCGATAATCTGAGTCAGGGGAGTAGTAGACGTCCTATCAGTAGCCCCCCTGGTTTCTCTCGCTGCCTTGCCCTCGCTCCACCCTTCCCCCCACGCCTGGTATCAGCCTGGCAGACACAATTAACATTTTCATAAAAACAATTCCCGGCCTCCAATAGTCCAATGTAATTTGTTTTCCATCTCTGTTCATTAATCATTGTTTAAATCGGTGAGCCATCCCCTCCACTCTGCCATCTGCACTCAGCTGTGTTACAGATATGACACCTTCCCCCTTAATGGGAGCTGACAGCCAAGAGAGGAGGCCTGTGGAAAATAGCTTCCTGCATGTGCACTTCCACCTCACATACTGCCAGCAGGTGAGAGAGGGGTATTTAATGGGTTCTGATTAATCTCACAAGCAAACAACGCTACATTACAACGTTAGAAGCATGCAGCAGCACATTCTATACGTGCGAGCCGGAGTAAGTGGATCAAAAACTTGCGCAGGGATGCAATGGGAGTGGATCAGAGCTTTAGTCGAACTTAAAGTCTGTGCTTTTCCCTCTTCTGGTTAAATTAGTGCAGCGTTCCTACAATATGCTATTGTTTTCCTGGAATTGGGAGCAAGGTTATTAATTATTCACTGTTGTGTTCTCATATGAGGGGGCTATGCTTTTCACTGCATTGCCTCATAGCTCAAATACTTAGGGCCATGGTACTCGGGCAAATTTCATGAGGCAACATTTCGGCGATATTATTATCATAAAGCATACACTTAGGAGATTAAAAGTTTCCTGAAGAGTTTGAATGATTGGAAAGTTTCCGACTTTTCTCAAATGTGATTTCAAAGTTTTGGGATTTCCACGTTGGAAAGAGACATCAAATAACTTTTGAATTTCTTTTTTCTTTTTTTTTTTTCCAAATGATTTTTAAGCCTAAAGTCTAAACAGCTTAGGCATTGTTGCAGGGAGAAAATCCTTCTCAGTGTGGTGGTTAGAGGGTGCCAAAAAGTTCATCTGGCCTGTTGATTTTACCGCGGATTACAGATATTCAAATCATGTGCCTCATGTTCAAACAAGTGCTTCTATCTGGGAAGGAAGTTGCCAAACAAGAGCTTTGTCATGTAATCTGTCTGAATTTACAGCAGCATAATGAGGAAACAGACTGCAGCGTTACTTTTAATACTGTTTCATCCAATCAAACTCTGTTCATCTCCTTTCAGATAATTATGGGAGATCGTTTTAGGAATTGTTTTTCAGTGTTTTAAAAAGTGTTGACCACAAACTGATCCGTTTAAACGTGTGACAGTGGGTGCCAACCCTCGACCAAAGCAAAGTTTGCAAGTGTTAATGGGACTCAATTTACCTGTGTGTGTGTGTGTGTGTGTGTGTGTGTGTGTGTGTGTGTGTGTGTGTGTGTGTGTGTGTGTGTGTGTGTGTGTACAGATTAGGGAATATTTAATGCAGACAGCACAAGATCACAACAAATATTAATGATAAAGAGGTTGCATTCATGTGTAATTACATATAAAAAAAATAATTTAAGTACACTAAAGTCAGTTGATCATAAAATACCAATTGGTAAAATTGAATTTTTACTCTAATTGAATCATTTCCGTTGGTTATGTCAGAGACGGATCAACAAGTAATAGCGCTGTTGTTTCTGCTCACAATTACAAAGAAACAACTTGAAGAATCTGACTTGTTTTTTTTTTCTTTAGTGTGGAGCTGTTCCTAACAAGGACAGCAGCGGCAGTAGCATCATCAGTAAATGATGTGTATATTCAAAGCTGAATATTTCATGTTGATTGATCGCACTGACTGCCACCCACCTGCTCCTCCTCCTGTCCCACCGGAGCTGGCATGAGGAGAATTCAGTAATTGAGAAGAGCAGAGCATGGTCTCTCTTTGCTCACATATGACAGATGGGGCATCATCGCTTCAAAGGAGAGCATTTGGAAACAGGAGGAAGGGGGAAGGAGGGGGACTTAGAGGGGTGAGGTGAAGAAGGGCGAGGGTAGCTTTGAAAGTAGCTGTGCCACTCTGTACAGGTGAAGGCTTAAAGAAAAAAAGAAAGGTTACCTTTACTTATTAAGCTAAGTGCAATGGAAATCAAAGATCTATAATTAGAGATAGAAAACTGTAAGTTAAAGGTAGTTTATAAATACTCTTTTTTTATATATGCACACCTTGCATCCTTATTCTCAGCGACAGCCATTGCAGCATGAATGAACAGAACAGGCAATCCTCTTCCTCAGAACACCAACCACAATCTAAGGCGATCCTAACGTCCATTAAAAATGATTTCCTCTTGGGGCGACGTATGCCAAGGTGGTGGAGTGGACACGCTACAAAGAGGTTTGACTCTCAACCTCAGGACCCTTCCTTAAAATGTTTGGCTTTTGCCTGTCAATAAATGCTGTCAATGCCAAAGAGAATATTTAAACTAATTCCTTCCTTTTTGTGTTTCAACAAATATTTAAAAAAAAATCAAATCTCAGTCTGTGTTTCAAAGCACTTTTTTCCATTCTGGAAAATATTTCAGCTCAAGACTGATCAGTCGAAGGATTCTTGACTTTGTACTAAAGTTACTGAAATGCAACCAAGATTTCATTTAATAAAACGTCAAATCAAAGCTCCAAAACAGATAGCAACATTGGCTCTTATACATGTTTTTATGCTGGGGTATTTCTTTACATGCTCCCCACTAATGGAGCATGTAAAGAAATAAGCATCGGTTATAGTATTTGGGGTACATCTGGCAGTTTACTTTTCTTTAAAAACATGCCAGGTGCCCCAACCACCCCAAAGCTGTGCTGCTCTGGGCAGTGAGCCATAGCGTCCAAAGTGAAAAACCGCCACTGGCCACACAACTTCAACTGGACATAAAATTTTTAAAGAACTGACAGTATTATTGCATGACCCAAGGTTAACGAAGTGCAAAATGGATGATGACAAACGGTCGCAAATTATCCAACTGTCCAGAAATGAACACTTGCTGTTTCTTCACCTTCCTCAAATCTGGACCCCGTTGATGAGGATAACTTCTGCTGAACGCCTCGATCACCTCTCAACCTCTTCGCCATTACTTGCGACTCATGATCAAAAGAAACCCCTACGTAGACATCTCTGTGAAACGCGTGCCTGTCAGAATCCGTCTTCCTCAGAAACTTTTCACATATAACTTCAAGTAAAATCTTAAAAACACGGAGGGAAGAGATTCCTCCTTACCTGGCCGGTTCGGTGAGGCGCAGCGGAGGACGCGGCGTGACGGATGGAGTTCAGTGGAGAGTGATGAGGAACAGGATCACTGACTGCTGACTGACGGACTGAACGCTTTCGCTCGCTTTATCATAAACGCCCAGCGCGCGCCGTAGGACGCTGATTTCCCCCCTTTCGAAGTGTAGATTCTTCCACAACGAGGCAGGTTTTCGAAAAAAAAAACAAAAAAAAAACGATAAACACCGAGCGAAGCCAACAGTGCGCTTTGCTGTGCACTATTTTCAAGTGAAGAAAAGAGAAAATGAAATCTTATTTTTTTTTTTTTTTGGTAAAATGACTCGGGATACTTCGACATGTCCCGAAGCCGTATGTCTCCCTCATCTGGCCGCTGGTATGTAAGTGTAACAGACTGTCTGGCACCGTGCGTAAAATGTGCACTGGCGTCTCCAGGACGCAGACTTCAACAGCCCTTTCCCCGATACGCAGGTATTTGGATGCATTACATCGTATTATGCATGTCGCATTTGTTATGGGGATTATCTGGAACACTAGTAGTTTACATTAGAGAAGTTCCGTGAAAGCAGGATCATCATTTTCTATTTTAACGATTTGATCCTTTGTTTCGTTCAGCGCCTTTTTGTTGAAATTGCTGCTTTTCTCTTTGCTTTTCTAAATTGTTGCCATAGAAGGGTTTATAACAGTGGTTAAACATGTTACTTGGACAATGGCTCGCTTAGGGAGGCTTAATTGGATGCTAGTAACATCCATCACACTTCTAGCAAGCATCTGACCTTCACTGGGGATTTTGCCCCTCAAGACATTGAGCATTATCAGTCATCTAGTTTGTAATAGGTGAGTGCACTGCAGATATGTTCTTTCAAGAGACATTAAATAAAACCCAAACGAAGAACTATGTACTGTATGTAAAAAAAAACAGCAACAGGTTTTTTAGGAAAAAAAACATAAGTATATTAATGATTTTTCTTTTGTTTTTCAGTGTATTCAACCCTCTTGAATCAGTTCTCATCTCAAAGTCCCTGTTTTGTCTTAGTTAGTTTTGCACAAGTAGACTAAAATTTCTGTGCGTTGTTTGCAAAATAGCTCAGACTTAGTAGGATTCCATAGAGACCATCAGAAATGTTCTTGTCTTGATCAGATTTTAAACACATCCTAAACTATTACATTACCACTCGTCTAAAGTCACTGTCCTGCTGGAAGGTCACCCTGTGCTCCAGACTCAAAGCTTTTGTTGATCCTTACAGATCTTCTTTCTGAATCAAAGCTGTACTCTCATCAGCTCTGATCAGCAAATAATTCCACAACATGATGCAACTACCGCCATGTTTCAAGTTGTGTTTTGAGTGATGTGCATTGGTTTGCACGTAGACCAAAAGGCCATCTGATAAGACCGCCTTCTTCCACAAGTTTTGCATGTCTCATGATAAATTGCAAACGAGTCTTGTGGTTTTCTTTCAAAGTCATCTTTAATTTTGCCACCTCTTTATAAAGACTGGACTTGTGGATTGACTGACTAATAACTGCCCTGCCAAAAGAGTGTAGTATCTAAGCTGTGGATCTCTGTTAGAGTTAATATTGACCTCTTGGCTACTTCTGATTAATTCTCTCATTCCCTGGCCTACAGGTTAAGGTTTAAAACCTCTACAACTTAATTTTGGATGGAATTAGTGTTCACTGTTCGGCACAGTGGAGGTTTTGTGATGATGTGGACCTCTCTCTTTTTAAAGATCCTGGGAACTTTATGGCATCATGAACAGTTTAAATATACAATCCTCTGAATTTTTCTTTATTTGTTTTCATTACATTAACTGCATGATTATCAAAAACATACTGCCAAATCAACGCAGAAAGGAGTCTCCAGATACAAAATAATAGTAATTTTAAAAAATGGGTTGCTTAAAGTGTGAAACTTGCTGATATCAATGTAAAGCAGATATATTGGCGGCTGTTTAATCCCTTCTTTTATCATTTGGAGCCTTTTGCAACTCTTCACCTCGCCTCGCTCAGGCCTGAACACCTGTCTGGACAACAATTCCTGCGTGAGACCTTCATCAAACAACTCTTAAAATCCCCCCTTAATCCCAGCAATGCAGATCTCCGGAGTGTTCTCTCTCATTACCAAGTTTGCATCCTAGATTTCTTTGAAATGTAGTTCCACCGCACTCTGGCATATACCTTTGCAGCTTAACCTACATAAGTCCATTGATCTGTGTCTTACCAACACAACGCTACTATGTTAAGCATTGCCTAATCTGCCTCATGCTACTTGGATTTTCATATTGGAGAAATAATCCTAATGAAAGGTGCAGGAGTTGGGGAGTCACCTTAAGACCTGTTTAAAAGCTTCTTATCACAGAACTGCAGTATTTTTTTGTTACTAAAAAGGAAGTGATAGCCCATTAAATCTTAATCCGTAGCTTTAATTAAAGGAAGGGAAACGCTGGTGTATATCATTTGGCCTGCTAATGTTTAAAGTTATGGAAAAATGACAACTAGGTGCCTCACGATAAATAAAAAAAGAATACTCCTCATTTCAGATGCTATTCGTTGTGAACTACTTCAGCATGTTAGTTGGAAATGTGGAAGAAGTCAAAATAGTCTCTGAAGTTAACACGTAATCTTGAAAAACTTTATGAATTTAAACTATGACATGATAACTAAGGCATTTTATAACTCAGCCTAGGAAAAGATGGTCAAATAAAACACATGGGTGTTACATTGACATCAAACACAATCATGACTCCTTTTGATGACTTCAGAATCCACAAAAAGAAAAAAAAACTTTGTGGGGGGTAATTCTCATTGCTTACTTGACCTCAATTGTCACGATACGTGGTTTTGGTGCGCAGAAAAAGCTCGGTTGTTCACAGTTTCTTTTTTACAACATCTATGAGGGGGAAAAAGCTCCTTGGATGAATCAAATCTATAGGCAAAACCATTCAAAAGGCTGTAAAACAATCAGCAAGCATCTTTTTTATTTTATCAGTTATGTGATGTAATTAAGAAACTTTCACAATCACAGAATTGTTTGGAGACATGAGAGTAAAGTCACTGAGACTATTTTGGTGCAGATAAAGAAACACCAGAGTGGAGATCTAAAGAGCTTTCATGCTGACTTGTAGCAATCTGGAGTGATTTTTATCTTGCAAAAAATGCTGCACTCAATGACTCCACAGATAACACCTAATAGAATACCTCTAAAGGCAAAAAACCCAACAAGAATCCGCCTCATAAACTGGGCACAAAATATGCATGAACCGTAGCTTTGAAAGCAACAGGTTGCTTTATTTCTCCAAAATAAGGTAGCCTCTTATTTTGAAGAAATAGAGAGAAATAGACACAGCAGAGTGAGACTGCCAGCTCTGCTGTGTCAGTGACTTAATCAGCCAAATAAAATCTGCATCATTCCTGAGTCAAAAAAAAAAAAAAAAGTCTGGTCAGCAGGGAATCATATAAAAGCTATCATGAGGACATCAATCTGAAACTGTAAAACTACATTTTTTGGGCTGTCTTGACAATATTACAGTAAAAGTTCTGCACCGTCAAGATTCAGTATTTTATTAACACTTAAAAGTACAGTGTCCAGATTACACTGAAAATTCTGTTTAGAGTAAACAAATTTCAGCAAATGCGTTTAAAAAGAAAAAAAATGTTTTTGTAATAGTCTTATTAATTTACTCTTATTAATAAAACAATAATTTTGCATTCACCTCTGAAAATATCTATTTCAGATCAGCTTTTAAGCTTTTTTCTCTAAAACATGAAAACATGAGTCTTTTCCCAAGTCACAGCTCATGCAAAGTAACAAAACAGAGACCTTTTGGTTTTCCAAAGAATTAAACTCACCCACCATAACTATTCATACAACTTTACAAACTTTTTTTTTTTTCAAATCCACATTTCATTTTTGGGAACTAAAGTAAAAATATCAAAATGTAAAAAGATATCAAGTAAAGTAGCATAAATGATCTTGTTGTCTAAGACCTCAGGCGTGTTAACCTTACCTTAACGTTCTGGGGGATGAGATGCATGAGATAATCTGGTCTGGGTGACTATTTCTGTGTTGATTTGGTCTAATGTTTTCAATCACTTTCCTGGTGAAAGACGTAAAGATGACCCATTTGAAGGTTTGTTTTTTTTTTTCAGCAGACATCTTGTGTTTAATTGATTTCCTAATGCCTTTCATTCCAACTTTAGGGTTTCTTTCAAAAGCGCAGATTCCACACCTTTCCGGTCTTTCCTGCTTTCATGTAAAAAATTAGTCCGTTTCTCATGTCACACTTATGCCCAAGGGAAACGGGAAGTTAAAGGTAAAACAATCGAAAACTCATATGCAATGGATTTAATTAAAAAGTAAAAATTACTGAAAAGAAAATTGCATGTCTTATAGGAACCTGTTGTAGCTTCAACTTATCTAAAGTAGCTATAAGGGGAGTGAATAAATGTGATTAGCTTTGGATTTAGCATTTTCTCTCACTAAATTAATATACTCTACCTATGGATGGTTATGTTTGTATGCAAGCAACACACTAGCTCATAATTCCCTCTGGAGTAATAAAGTACCACCTAACCTTAATTAAAAGGCTAGATTTTACTAAAATGTGCCACATTATGCTGATACAGTAAAAGAAATATGTATTTGAAATGCAATAGCCATCCAAGATTTATGGCTGAAATCAAGAGTAACTACTGCATTAGCTTCTACACTATCCATGTCTAAACCCGCTCATCCGTACATGGTCATGGAGGCGCAGGTGTTTCTCTCCAGCGGTCACTGAACGAGAGCCTGGACAGATCGCCAGCTCATCATAGGCCCAACCATTCATTCCTGAGGAAAAACTAATGACCTAAAACTCTAATAATCATGTTTTTGGACTGTGGGTGGAAGGCAGGGTACCCAGAGAGAAACGCACATGTATATGCAAACTTCGTAAAGAAAGCCGGGATTCAAAGCCAGGATCTTCTTGCTGCAAGATAACAGCTCTAATTACATTAAATATCAAAGAATTTCAAACATCCAAGATTTTTTCTGCTCTGAAACTTTGATGTTGTATTTGGATCGTCTTTTCTTTAAGTGGAGAGAACTGGTTAAGTAACATTGCTTCTAAAGGCTTTGGTGCACTATAACACGAACTGCGAAGAAAAGTAAAAGCAGGCGAAAACAGCTGAAAAATCACATTTAACATGTTTATTCAGGAAAATAACTCCTAATCCGCAGTAAGGTTTTATAAGTACTGAGAAACTGCATGTTTTTCACAATGTAAAAAGAAAAATGTGGGTAAAATTACTTATTTTCGTTTTAGCTCCCATCAATATTTTTTTTTCTACATAAAGCTTGTCACGATAGAATACATACATTCATCTGGTAGGTAGAAATTTCACTGTAGCAACAGATGCAACTCATCCAACGTGTCAGAAGCTAGTGCCATCTTCCCTACAAACAGCAAGGGTCGGAAAAGAAGGAGAAAATCTAAATGGTTCCAGGTATCAGGTTGAGGAACAGCAGAAACGAGACAGATTTATTAATAGTGCTTTGACAGGAATCCTTTTGATCGTAGAAACGTTTGGATGTAAGATGATCAGAACAAGGGAGACAGTTGCTTGTGTTTTGTTCAGTTTTGTTGCTTTTAAAAAGAGAAGAGAAATAAAAGGCCAGAAAAAGTCATTTCTGGTGCAGCCTGGCAGCTTTGAACTTTGATACCCTTTTAGGCGCCTGCTCCGGCGGGGGGACGTCAGGTGTGACCTCCTCCTGCTTCCTCTCCAGTATAGTTGGTAAAGCAGGTGGGACGATGGTCAGATGGGGCACCGCTGTAGGCATCGGGTCCTTTTCCACCACTGTACCTGAAAAAGCCTGAGAAAAAAAGATCAATTCAAAAGAGATATAAAAAAACACACTGGCACTGGCGTCATCATGTCCACTCATGTAAAATATTCAATAATAGGTTTGTACTGTAAGGTAATTCATTTGGACACATTCGGGTCACCGTTTACGTTCTAAACAAATGTCCTGAAGCTCAAATGTGCTGCCTCCATGCAGCAGCTCTGCGCAAGTAAAACGCTGACAAAGACCCGGGACGAAACTAACTTCAAATCTGCTGGGAGTTTGCAGAGGCATCGCGGTTGGGCTGTCCTCCTCGGTGATGCCGTCGCTGGTGTCGCTGTGCGCCATCTCGTCGTGGCTGAAGCTGCGGCCGATCATCCGGCGCTCCTCGAAGTCGGCGGCGCTGCTCTCGCTGGTGTCGCTGCACACGCTGTTCTCCCGGCTGCGCGACTTCAGGATGGACTTCCTGGGGAGCAGCTCCCCGTTCTTCACGTCCACGAACAACCTGACCCAAAAGCAACAGTCGCGTTTCGTCAGCTGCACTTTGCACGCGTGAGATGGGCTTGCAGTGCCTTGCAGAAGTATTAACACCCATTAGTTGTTTTTTTTTGTGTTTTGTTTTGGGTTTTTTTCCACATTCTGTCCAACTGCAACCACAAATGTCTCTGTATTTCAATAGGATTTTATGCAAAAACAACAACAAAAAAACAACGGTTTTGGACATGAAAACTAGAAGTTTTACATCGTTGTTCAACCCTCTTTAATCTGTCTCCCCCAAATAAAATCTAGTCAACCAATTCCCGTTCGAAGTCACTTGTGCATAATTTTATTTCAGTTTAAATATCCAGGTATTCTGCAAAGGCCTCAGAGGTTTATTAAAAACAAACACTACAGAACAAGTAGTTAAGCAGTCAGGCCGGAGATAAAGTTGAGATGTTTGAACCAGAGTTGGGCTATAAAATAATATAACATGCTGTCAATATGTAGCTGAAAGCTGGACAGGCTTCTCAGCAAGGCATCAAGTATTACAGAGGCTTTGTAATGAGCTATTCACTTGATGCAGGGGTGTCGAACCAGAAGAACATCAAAAACATGCAAGACACAAACTTCAGTCCTGGTTCAGATCAAACCATGTCCATGTGCTTCTGTGTCGCTCAATCACACGGATCCCCACTGAAACATGTTGAAGTTTGCGACTTTAACCTGACACAAACTAAAAAGTTGCGCGACTATGAATACCTTTGTGTTTGTGTCCGAATCCGCAAAGAGGTTTGCTTTGCTTTTACCTGTAGATGTCAGCTGGCGTGGTGATTTTATGAAGCTCGTGATGGGAGTGCCCGTTGCTGTGGCCGTTCTTCTTTTTCCTTTTTGAATGCTCCTTCTGCTCTTTTCTTTCACTGAACTTCAAGGTGGTGTTTTTACCTGTGTTTATCCTCACCTGAAATGAAAGAAACACTGGTTGAATACAACCAAAAGATTTTTTTAACATCTCATCCATAATTTTTTTTTTTTTTGTAAACAAGCCGACCTTCTTGGGTTCGACGGTGTGAGAGAAGAAAATGGTTGGCAAACAGCTGCCGCCATCTTCCTCATAGTCTTCCTCTTTCCTGTCTGTGAGAGGCTGTGTGCTGTGAGGCACAGAGCTCCAGCTTGGCTTCAAACTCAGGCCATTTACCGGAAGTGCAGCATCTGCCTCCTTCTCCTCCTCTGATGAAGACGACGATGTGTCTTCACCATTCATGTCCACATTATCAGACAATCTGGAGGGGGGAAAAAAAACGCTCGTCAGTCTTTCAAGATTTGTAAAATAAAGTGGAGAATAGTGTGGGGCCAAAAAATAGTGGTGAGAAATATAATGGCTTCAGATATTTAAGGATTACAACAGGCAGATAGGTCACTACGTCTAACAATTACAGTCTTCAACACTTTAGTTTGAGAAGGTCAAGAACAACACTTCATGTGAGTTTCATCAGATACGTTTGGCTGAAAGAAAATGATCAGTCATATTAAAACAGAGAGGACACAAGATAACATCAGCCTGTCACTTAAACCAAACTCCCACCTTGAAGAGATTGAAAGCAGATAAAGCTGCATGTTTACAAAGGATGTTTTTCAGAAACAAATGATAGGAAGGACATTGCGGTTTTAGAACACTATAAACATTAAAATTGCTATTTTACTTGATAATCATAGGAATTGACTGCTAATTTGTGTTTCTTTTTTTACAAAACAAAGATTTTAAGAGCTTTACAAAGTTGTTACTAATCCAATTAAATGTAGGTTATTTTTTTAATTTAACTTTGAAAATTAGAGAGTGTTGACAGAGTGTTGATATTTAGTAAAACAGCATTCAAAAATGGATTCTATCAATTACTGCTCTAACTCTACAGTCTCATCAGTTTTTTGTACGTTGTTTCCTAAAGCCTTGAAAAGCATAAAACTTAAATGTAGCTAGAGTCGAGTTTACCGGAGTGTTGTTGTTCACCTTTAATTTAAAATAGAGCTAAAGCGTTAAATTTCTAAATTGCACAAGCATGAAAATCTGTGGCTTGCATGGAGGTGGATGAATGAGAAAATAACCCAAATGCTATTTCAGTCGTTCAATTGATATTACTATACAGGTTCATTACACACAGTGATACATTTAGAGCGTTTATGTCTAATTTTGAGGGTAATGGTTCACAGCTAATAAAACCTAGAAACTCAATCTTTCTGAAAATTACAATATTACATAAGACCAATAAAAAAGGGTATCTAATAGAAAAATGTTATTGTCAGGGTCTGCCCTACTCAACCACGGAGAAGAGCCGACAGTTGTTGTGTAGACAACCATCCTCCTCCAGAATGGTAAACCATGAAAGGTCAGTGCTAAAGCCGCTAAAGACGCTAATGGCTATACACCAGACAGTTAATGGAAAGTGTGATCACATTCGTACTGCATATGACTATGTGTTGTCCTTTTTTGTGTCATCTTCTCTTGAATCAATAATCTCTGAAAAAATAGAAAAGTCTGCTTTTATTAATAGAAAACCAAAACTGATGCCAAAATACACATCTCTCTTCATCTTTAATGAATCTACGCAGCAAATTTCCCTTCTTGGTCAAAAATTTTGGACAATATTCTAAATTAAGTAGGTCCACTGTTAATGTCATATACCGTCACCTTCCTAAAGTAATGGCCCATGTCATTTTTTGACAAAAGATGATTTAGGCAAAAAAAAAGAAAGAAATTGACTTAGCCCATTAGTTTAGAAAGATGACAATATGGAAAATACTTAAAGGTAATTTAGAGTAGAAAATAAAATCATAAACTTTTACCATATTACTTCTAATAACCAGAATATATGATAGGTTAGGCTGTACCTGTCCTGCTCATCCTGCAGCTCCTCCAGTCTCTCCAGTTCATCTAATCGAGCCCACAGCTCCTTCTCAGTCATGACGCCTTTCCTGCTCCCTGTGTCTCCGCTGTCTCCTTCATCCTCCTCATCCTCCTCTTTCAGATCAAACACTACATCCATCTTGGGTTTAGAATTTGGCTTGTGAGCTATTCTTTGCTTTCCTGTGAAGCAATAATCAGTTCACATGTTAGCTCTAGGAAAAAAAAAGAAAAAAGAAACACTAACTGTGGTAAGGAATTCCGCAGCAGGCTAATGGTTTTCTTTGCCTTCTCATAAGCCATGATTAAGTGAAATGAGGTCAGATAAAAGGTACCTTTTGTGACGGGCGAGTCATTGTTTCCGACCTCCTCTCTGATGTCGGCATAGTTCCCTGTATTCTAAATCACAAGAATGTCAAAGTCAATGTTTTATGTCCTCGATTGTGTCTTACACAACGTGTGATATGTGCAGGAACGCGACATACAGCCTGCATGCTTTCCAGATCTTTCGCAAACCCCACTCTTGCTTCAAAGTTTTTCATGGTCTTGGTCACGTCGTCCAGCTGACTCCCCACATCTGCGGAGACAACAGATGCGCCACGGTGAACGCGAGCGGAACCAGAGAAGCGAATGTGACCAAAACTGGCGGCGGGCAAACTGTGGCACTCAGATTGAAACGACGGGCTGAATGACAAGCAGCGGCTGAAGAGTTAAAATCCTAAACAAGTCGGGGAAGAGGAGGGGGTGAGAAAAATGATGACACAAACAGTTCATAATATCTTCTGCCCTGAATACTACTCCGGATCATTAAATCTTCACAACAATTAAGCCCTTTCACTAATAGCAGCAGAGGGCCCTTGTTTCCATGGCGATCGGGAGCCCCTCCAGTCAGCGCATCAACTGGAAGTGAGGAAAGGTCAAATACAGAAGGCCTGACAACTCGGCCGCTGTCTGACACATTTCAGCTAGCTCTGTTTGTATTACAGCACTTAGCTCTGTAATAGCAGGGCGGGGAGGGGGTCTGTGGCAGCACATTTCTGCTTCACCAAACATTCTAATAATGTTCACATCAGAGATTGTTGCTTGGGTCCATTTGACTCGACATGAGATTTTTCAGACTTAGAAAGAGCACAGAGAAACCAAGCAGCACAGAGAAACAAAGCAGCGATCTCTGTTACATGACAAAAACAAATGCTCCGACAGGGTTGGATTTAGCCAAATAGACCAACGTTTAAAATCAATAAGCTATTAAAAATGCTAAAACAACAAAAAAGCACACAGTGTTTGCAACATGCCTTGCAGCTTGCAAACGCTTAACAACAAATCTGCTTCAGGAAGATGTCATTTACAAAACAGCAACACATTACACCGCTAAGAGACATTGTTACGCTCCAAACTCCAGCATCAATTCAAAGCTGTAAGAAATTAAAAACAGACAACTTCTTCACATGTGATATTCAGTCGCCCTCTGCTGGATGAACGGCGGCGTTGAACGACTAGATTAGAGAAAAAAAAAAAGATCCCCAGATGACAGGAAACGGCACTCACGTTTCATTCTGTGCTCGATAATTTTCTGAGCTTGCTTGGCGGAGCACTTGGCGAACCAGTTGTCACCCAGCAGCACCGTGACCTCGTTGGTGTGCACGAGTTTCCCGGGCATGAAGGCCAGAGGGCCAAATGGCACCTGCTCAAGGTGCAGAGGACAGTGAGAAACAGCAGAACAAAAGGAGAAGTAGGCCAAATTAAAACAGGCGGAAGAGACTCGGTGAGAAAGTAGAGCAAAAAAAAAAGAAGCAGCGCAAGTTTCAGTAATGGCAGTTCGGTAATGAGTAAGTTTGTGTGAAAGTGTCATTTAGACAAAATCTGCACTCACCATGATGTCATAACACAGCTGATCGGGGAGAGTCCGAAGGCGATCATCGAGGGCTTCATAGTCAGCCAATACCTTTTTCCTGTAGAACCGTTCAACAAACCCATCAATAAAATATTTATATAAGAAGCATTCATTACACACACACACACACACACAAAAACACACACACACACACACACACTTGCTTATTTATTTTAAACAATAGCTTATTTGTCACCACCAGATGTCACCATTTCCTAATTTTTGAAAGATGCTTTCAAACACAACTTTCACCCAGGTTGAAGGAACCAGCTTGTTGAACCTTGAAAACTGACTGAGGATGTTAAAGAGTAAAAAAAAATGAGTCTGGCATTACTTTAGGAACCTTTGTTCTTTAAAAGTTTACACCAAATTGTCAGACTATGAACATCCTGGTGCATAGAGCCATTTCATCGCAGCAAATTTTTAGTTACTTTTCAGTTATTTGTACTTAGAAAGAGAGACCTCAAAGTCTCCACATAAAGGTGAATGCTGAAAAGCTAACCTAAGATGCTTTCTCTTGCAGAAAAGGAGAACAAACTCATGAACCTTATTCTTTAACATTAATAACAAACCATTTATTGATCAATGATAAAAAATAATAATAATAATAATGAAGTCAGGGAAAGTTGCACTGATGTATGAATAAGGATGGTAACATGGGATAAGAATGATTTTTTTTGCAGCCTGCAACAATGAATTAAAAATTGTGCAAATTTGACAAACAGCACTGGCCATTTAATGCAAATGGAAATTTATGCAAGTCCTTAGCAAAATTAAGACAATTTAAAATCTTAAAATGTCAAGAGTTAATCCATTAGCCATGATTTTATTTTATTTTTTTGCTTTCATTTAACTTTCGTAGTAAATATAGCCACAAACCTCCAGTGACCTTTACTCAAAAGAGGATTGGGGTGGAGCTTTTATTAAACGTAGTTAATCACAGAAAGCGTTTCAGAGAAAGGGAGATTCTCTTATTGGTGAGAACAAACAGATCAATTTTTCTAGGCAAAACAAAAAAATACAGATAAATTTAGGATGTACTTTGTACTTTGTTTTATCAAAATATTGCGTTTTAGTTTCCAGCTGAGCAGATAAGTAGAATGGTTTTTTTTGGCGCTTTAGTAAAATAGCTAATTTTGGGGGCCTAAGTAAATCTGTCACAGCTTCGCATTTAAACAGGCAAGTTTATCAAAGGAAAACTTAAGAAAAATACGTTGAACTCCCAGATGTCTATTTTAGCATCTACATGAGCCGACTTGGCACATAAAATTGTGTCTTGTTGCCCCCCAAAAAAACCCTAATCGCTCTCAAATTGTTATCTTCACTGAAGGAAGTACGCTTGAGTCAGTGAAAATGTACTTACTGTACCAGACCTGGACCTTTCTAAAGCTTGTACAATTTCAAAGTGTACCCACAGTGGTGATTCAGTTTAATCTGCAGCAGAGAGCTTCGCTGTTCTCCACTGTTTGCACACAGGATGCATCTCAAATCCTTTAATCAAGTCCACGGCTCCATCAAGCCTGTGTGTTTATACAGTGCAAGGGCACAACTAGACGCAATAAACAGAAATGACAGGAGGGAAAAATTAATAAAAATCTGATGCACTTCTTCAAATCCTTGCATAACTGCACAGATTTGAAGCTTGTTGCTCTCTCTAGCATGATCATGGGGGCTCCTTTCTACACAATAAGATTCCTCACACACTTTTCAGAGAGTAATACAAAAGTTATATGGGAAACTTTGCCAGATATTTACACCAAGTAATGTAGACATTTGATCCAAAAGGATCTAATTTTCAAAGTTAAATTAAAAAAATAACCTACATTGGAAACATATTTCCAATCTGTTACTGCCCAGTTTTGGTTGGCCTGTGTGACTTGTACAGCAGATCAGCAGTTTCTGAAATACTTTGTCAAAGTCGTTGAAATGCCTGTATGCATTAAGCTTCAGGTGGACAGTGAATTTACATCTCGAAACTCTGACTTCCTTACTTAAAAAAATTAATTCCTTTATTTGGGAAATGAGAAATTGGAAATAAATTGGAAATTGGAAAAACATAGCACTGGACAAAAAGTTATTACTGGCAAAGTAAAGCTAGACACAGGATTGGTAACCTACATGGGTCAGGTACTTTATTATCCTTTAAATGATGGCAAAGATCGTAAAAATAAACAGCAGTTTAATTTCTGTGGAAATCATGGTAGATCGAAAACATTGACACAAAGACGGTTCCTTTATTTTCTTGTCTTTATTTTCTATTTTCAGGAACATGTCATGCCATGTTTTAATATACCTGCTTTATTGAATCAAGCAGATCAATAATAAATTAATTATTATTAATTTGTTAATTAATTAATGAATGGACCCCAACTCTGCTTCCAAGTAAAATTTACTGGATATTTCTGGTACCATTTAGTAAATAATTAAAATTAATGCAAAAATTATTTTGCTTTCATTCTCAAACACGCTAGTTTTCATTTATTTTATTCCCACTTTTGCATAGCCTAGCAACAATCAGTATTTTAGGAATGCTTTATTTTATGGACTCATATTAGAGAAAATGGTTATAGACGTTCAAATGATATTATTTCTTGTGATACTTAATATATTCTTCCAAAATAAAGCGGAAAAAAAAATTTCACACGGTAATTATAAAAACTATGCTTACCAGTGCTGAATCCGACTTTCACAGTCTTGCACGACCTGTTATAGGATAAATAATGATAGTTGGTTTCAATTTGCTTTATGTTCACAATCTTTAGCAATGCAAAAAATTTTAAAAAGACAGAATGGGGTATATCTTTTCACTAACTGCCCACAAACACACAATCAGGTAAAAATGTATTGCTTTCCATTGCAGGATTTCAAAAAATTAAGTGCAAAAAAAAAATATTTCCATAGAAATAACAGATATTACAAGAGCATTACAAGAGCTAGGCGTAAATACCCGCACAATTTGACATGTTTGGATTGTGGCCCCATTTTCTGGGACAAATGATACAAATAAGTTCAGTTGTTTGAATCCTTCCATCCAGCTGATTTCTGTGATTTAAATGTCAAATGTTAAAATATTGGAGAATTCTGCTTGTTTTGCCCTAAGTAGCTAAAATGTCTACAAACCTGATTTACCAGTATAGTGGCAATGCAAGCAGCCCAAACTCAAACTGCTTTAGCTTACCAACACCTCTGGTTGGCAGGAATAATGGCACCGTTCTACTCCAGATGCAGGGATTGAAGGCTGGATTGTCTGATAGGACTCATTGTGTCTCCATGGCATGTTTCAGTAATAGTCAGGGTCAGATTTTGAATGCCAGAATCAATACTGGTGCCCCAGTCAAACAAGTATATTTTACATATTCAAAGTACAATAAATTGCTGGGTAGGGACAAAGTAAATTAATTTCTGAAAATATTTTTGATATTTGACATAGTAATCACTACATGTGGTTAATATAGTGTTTAATAAACACTTCCAAATCCACATTTCTAGTAACAGCAATGGCTCAAAGCACTAGATTCATAGACCAGTACATAGTTATGGAGGAACCTGAAATTGAACTGACAACTTTTAGATTGCAAGACTTCCAAATGAGCCACTGATCTTTGTGTTTTAGGGTTAAATCAAAGCTGGTTCTTTAACATTACTGGTTATTAACACAAAAAAAAACATCTAAACCACTTCTATATGTTGCCTTGTTGTCAAATTATCCTGAAATTGATGCTGTGTTCACACATATTTTCAGCTACAGCTAAACAAGATTTTAGTTTTACTTAACTGTGTTTCCAAAATGCTACTTGCACCGAAAAGCTAAATGCACTTATTGACCTTTTACGTACAAGGAAGCAGAAGATGTGCCAAACAAAAGAGGTCAAGTGGAAACGCTCAGTTATGTAAAATGTCATCTAAATGTTCAGGACATCATCAGATCTTGTTTCTGTTACATGCTGAATGCAAAGTTTCTGCAGACAGTACTGGTTAGGACTTTGATTTTATTGTGCCTCAGGTGTAACCCATGACTGTCTGCTGCCTTCTGAATATGTGAGGCTGAAGTTGGTATCTGAGTCAAGGTTTTCTATTTGATTATTGATTAAAGGATTGTTTCAAACATTTAACTAATCCAGATTACCTTTGAAACACTACAGAAACCTGTAATTTTTTTTTTTTTTAAAAGTCACTACATTTTCTACTAGACACAGACTGTAAATTGTGCAATCTTTATTCAATTTATAAAGACAGTAAGGGGCTGTTTTTCTGTTTTTTTTAATCATTTTAATGAGACTACCTTGATGCTTTTCCTACACGGACCACTTTGTTCAACTGTGACTGACCAGTGTTCCACACAGACATGTCAACCCTTGACACTACATCAATGACATACACTGCAAACAGGAGTCGATTATTTGTAAAACTTTATCTTATGCATTTCTTATTTTATCTATTATCTTATGATGTCAAACTGTGTTTTCTACACTCCATCATTAAAGGACAACTATGTTCAGATATGTAAAGTAGTTTTCAAGATGTGAACCTAAGGTGTGCTTAAGGAGGACAAACAGTATCTTATTCTGTTTTCTCTTAACTTCAGCAAAGTTTTCACAGACTTTGCCCCTTGTGCTCTGGCTTTGGCTTATGCAGGTGGCATAGCTGACAGACCCTGTTTAATGGCAGTCTTGCAAGAAAACCTGTGTCTGTTCCTACAAACTGAATTAACCAGGAGTCCTCAAATACAAACTGTCCTGCAACATTTAGCTGTAGGAAGTAATTCAGTAAATTTGATTCACTGTTGGACCAGGGATGTCTAGAAGTTGCAGAACAATGGCACTTGAGGCCCTGAAATAAATAGGGCTGTATAATAATATCGATATCACGATACAGCGATATTTTCTTTTCTAGAAAAAAAATGATATTCATCTGCAAGTATTGTAACATCTAACTGCTCACTCACTGTTTGCTTCTCCAGGAGAGTAATTAGGTCATCAGGCTTAGAGTGATTCCTTCAGATGTTAAGTATCAAGGTTAAAAAGGTATCAAACTGTTCAGAGCAGGTACTTGGTTCACTTTATTTACTTTACAAATGCATGTAAGCTACAGTTTGTACTGTTTCAATTAAAAGAAACATGTTTTCTCACCACTTCTTTGATTCATTTTGTCCAGCTGTTGACTTTAAGTCTGTGTCCAACCAGAACCAGGTATTGTGTAGTTGGTGCTTTTAATCAGTTTTCAGTTAAATTAATTCTACAACAGTCACAAAATGTCACCAAAATCACTCTGTCTCTCTAAAATCTTTCAGAAAATCGCAAAAGTGTATTGAATTCTATCGTTTACTGAATATTGCAATATATATCATATTGTGGGCAGAATATCGTCTTATCGTGAGATTATTGCATCACTACAGCCCTAGAAATAAACAAAAACTTGAATTTTATAGGATATGTCCATGCACCAAAAAAAAGAAAAAACTGTTCAGGTTGGATTTGTCTATGTTTTTGTTAAGACGGACCCAATGTAAGGTCAGTCTTTAAAACAAATCTTATCCGTTTTAACAAACTGAATAAAGCGTTCAACCATTGCAGCATGAATTTTGTAGAATATACAAGCATGAAAATAAATCTGGACAAGTGTGATAAGTTTATAATTTAAACTACAGCAGATCAGGGGTAACAAAAGACGTTGAATGTGGTGAAATTGCCCCTTAGTGAGGAGCTAAATCGAAAGCTAACTTCAAACGTCATGTGGGGCGCGAGGGGGGAGCGGAGACGTTACCCCAACTTTCACTTTTAATTTGTTATTTGACTGAAAATTGATACAAATATTAATTTTATCTGCAAAGCTCAGTGAGAACTACACGCATTAAGGTGTAAACTTCAGAACCAACGTATGTGTTAAAAGAACCGAAACCAACAGAACACGCCTCCCTTTAACATTTAAATGAAACTTAGACGTGTGCGTAACCGGAGGAAGCTTCTCGAAATCCGTGAGTGTGATGTGAAAGAAAGAGGAATCAAAATCATGGGGTCCTTTTTTTAGCAGAGCACATTTGAACAAATCCACGCGTGGATCCGAAACAAACCACGGACTGATCCAACCGCATGGTCAGGAACCGACAGTGGCTCTGATAGTACCAAAAGCAAACGGCTTCGTGTGAACAATTCAAATTACCTTTTGGTGTTCCTCTCTGAGCCTGACCACTCCGCCGAGATGTTCCATATCCGCGTTACCTTTTTCAGCCATTGTCAGACCAAATGCAAAGGGGTAAATATGCCTTCCGTGACCCACAAAACAATGCTCAGGGGTTTCTGTGAGTCCTAAAGAAGTGTTTATGAATGTAGCAGCTTTTCCTCAGATGCGTCCTGCACGCAGTCATCAATGAGGCAGTGATGAATATCCACACTTCCGGAGGTGATATCATTTCACACTCTCATTTCAAGATTTCTGCATGATCCCCCGAAATATATCCACCGTTTCAAGATCCAAAGGATTAGCAAAAAGAAAAACACTCCCCGTCACTCTCGCTGCGCCATGAACTTCAACATCAAGATGGCGGAAGTACATCAGGGACATCCGGTTAGAAGTTTCAAAAGTAAGAGCACAGCTTAAGGAACAGCCATCTTTACATTATGATAGAATTTACACAGAAAGCAGCCAGCAAACACTATTCCCAGAATATATAGGAAACTTTTTCTAAATGTTTTGCCCTTCAGGCAGCAATTTCTGAATGTTCTCCAAAGGCTGCAGATTTTCTGACCCACTTTCAGGGAACATTCTCTAAATACTCTCCAAAAGTTAGCCCCAACATTGACAGTACGACTTTCTGGGAACTATAAATTAATGTTCTGTATGTAATCCTCTGAAATTACAGAGAACCCTTTTAATAGATTTGCTATGTGTGACTTTCTGAGAACTTTCACTGAATATCATCTCAATATTCCCTGAAATATAACTGCATTTGCTAACAGACTGCCATACGACGTATTAATGCCCAAAAACGAGCTTGCAGTGATTGGATTTTTAACACGCACAGCCGAGATCAACGATCGACACAAGAGAGCTGACGGATTTTCTTGAACGTAGCATAAAATTTTCCCCCAGCAGCCATTGCGGCATGCAAACTGCATGTGAAAGCTCAAGAATCATGTTAGCAACTACAGTCGCGCACATAAATCACGTAAAGGAATAAGGTGGATACAGAAAGTCTGATCGAGTTAAAAACACTGAAAAATAATCTGTGAATACATAAATAACAACTTCTTTCCACAGTAAGGTAAGCTATGAATCTTCGCTAAGGTTCTTGCTGGTGTCTGTGTCTCTCGACCATCTGATGTAGTTCATGGAGCGATTGATGACGCGTTAGCTTTTTGCCTTTCAGTTTTGCTTCTCTGATGTATAAATGTTGACCTGATTAGACTAAACATAAACTGCTGTAAGGTTGTTTTAGCGAACGGACTCGGACTGTGTTCGGTACCATATCACAGTTACTTAAACATGTTCTTTTTTGTTGTTGTAAACTTTTAATTTGTAAAATAATTATTGAATTAACACAACAATACAGTTGTAATATCAACAACAATAACATTAGTAGTAATAATATTAACACATTTTAATAGTTTTTTTATTGTTTCTCTTCACACCACCAGGTTAAAGTAAAAAGTAAATAAAAAAATTCTAATGACTTTTTAAAAGTTTTTTCTATATCAAAATGACTGAAAAATAGACTAATTTACTAAAGAGCAGCATTTTGCCGTGATATATTGGTCATTAGTTCTTTGTGTTAATGTTTTTACCAGGTGGTTTGTTGTTAATTGTTTATTATTACCGTGGATTAGCTTTAAACTCTGGAGGATTCAAAAATCCTGGTTTATTTTAGTTTTTTAATTTTTTTTTTTTTTTGCATAATACATATTCCTGTCCTGTTTATTAATATCTGAATTCTGTCAAGGTTTCATTCTTTTTGTAAATAAAACATCCAACACAATCAATCTATGATGCTAACTTGAGATTATTTGTATTGCAGGTACTTTGCAAGGCACATATAGACATGTATAATATTTAACCGAACATTGCACTTGCGATCCACAGAATGGGTCCTCGAATTGACGATGTGATGAAGCTGTGTTGTGAGCTGTCTGCCAATCAGCAGATCAAGTCCACAGTCAAAGGTTCTGGGAAGGGAGCAGCAGCTGCAGGTGGACTCGCTTTCGCTGGAGGCTTGATGGGGGGTCCCCTCGGTATAGCTGTGGGTAAGTCTGTTAAACGTTCTTATGAACCTTTGCGCCACCCCGGTCCTCCACATCCGAATTAGAAACCCTCTCTTCCCTTTAGGTGGTGCAGTGGGTGGTCTCCTCGGCTGCTGGCTGACCAGTGGGCAGTTCAGACCGCTTCCACAGATCATAATGGAGCTCAACCCTCAGCAGCAGCAGAAGCTGTATGAAGATCTCATGGTGATCCTGGGAGATATTCAGTGGACAGACCTGGCTCAGTTAACCGCTCTGGTGATGGGCAACTCCATGCTGAAGCAGCAGGCCATGGCGGCTCTCATCGGATACATCTCTAAGGAGCTCCAGGCTGAGGTCCACTATGTGGATTAGTGTCCATCCAAAAACTGAATGGGCTGACCCAAAGGCTTACAGGCTCTGAGGAAAAAATATGAACTGTTGCGAAGAATGTAAAAAAAAATACAGTAGTGCCAATGCAATCATCATTTATTAGTAATAAACCAGTTAGCATTTTGTTATAAAACTGTGCTGTATGTTTTGGGACAAAAAAAAAATCATTTTTTTTTTTACTTGAAGGAATTATTTATTATGCCTTTGCCTGCACTGAAGAGCCAGAAGAGACCAGTCTGGCTTGAAATGTAATGGGGAAATTATGACCTGACATACATGATGATGGGAAACATCACTATATGTGCTTAACCAGTTCATTTGTATTTTTTCCCTTGGTAGTTAATAGTTTTTCTAAAACATTGAGTTAATCATAAAAATGCTCATAATCTCAAGAATATGGGTCAGCTGCATCTCAATATGTCACAATATTATTGAAAGGCATATGGATTGCTGTTGCAAAAGTAATCAATATTCAGATGTAAGTTTGGCTGATATATTTCAAGTGTTTTCAGTTGTTTTTTTGATTATCGGTGAAAATCTAAAATTTAATTTCTGAGGAAATTAGAAAAAAATAGGATCGGTTTAAAATCATTTTTAATACAGAAATTATGTGGACAACAAAATTATAGAAAAAAGAATGTGGACTCGACAGCTGTCCTCCAGACAGCCACTGACGCCCGTCAGAAGGCTGGTAAACAACAAGATGTTTCTTAAAGAAACTGAGGATTTGGATTGCTAGTTCTACTTAAATTAATCCAAAATTAAATGGAAGGCAAAGGCGTTGATAAAGGCACAAGAAACAGAGATTAGTAGAACTTTAATAGGATTGTAAAGCCATTTTGAGAGTTTGGGGCAATTTAAAGACAGCAGTGATTTATGCAAAAAGAGCCGTGGCATGACTTTCTGAGACATTAAAGTTTGGTTTTCATTGCTATAAGCCATAAATCATGTCAATAACAGAAACATCCTTGAAATATATCACTGTGCAATAAATTCGATTGTAATCAAGTAATGAAGTCACTACTTAATATTTATTAATGACAATTTAACTAATATGAAATGTGAATGACCAGCACTACCTAATGGCCTTGCCTGTTAATAAATGAGTGTTTTCAAAAACCCTTGGCTAATTGTTTTCACAGGGTGTTTTAAGAATTTTCTTAAATGTTATTAATTCCACTTTTGTTTCAGATCTGCCTTTTCTATGCTTATTCTCCTATTTTAACCCTTTCTACTGAAAAATTAGATCCTGTTCTCTGGCTCTCTGTGGGTCAATAAAACCTTAAAGTGTTATTTTATACTAAAAGCATTGACAAATGACAGTATTTCATGATTAAAGTGCTTTATTGCTGCAGAGGCAATATTTTAAACAAATCATGATGAGTGAGAAAGTGAAGAATCACTTAAGACATAATGGCGCCTTTGCAAATAACTATTAGCAAACTTACATTTATGTCCCCCTCAAACTAACATATTAAATTTAAATTAGAGGGAGGAGTTTAAAGATCTCTTGTACTTATCCCACAATAACCGTCTCTTCATCTGGGAACTCGTAGTAGGGAACCTCAAGGTTAAGGGGAGCAGGTCCCTTCCTGATTCTTCCAGAAGCGTCGTAGTGTGAACCATGGCAAGGACAGTAGTAGCCCCCATATTCTCCTGCATTAGCAATGGGCACGCAGCCCAGGTGGGTGCACACTCCGAGAACGATGACCCACTTGGGGTTGAGCACTCGATCCTTGTCGTGCTGGGGGTCGCGCAGCTCTCCAAGATTCACATCCGCCTCTGCCGCGATTTCCTTCTCGGTACGGTGACGGACGAATAGGGGCTTCCCTCTCCACTTGAAGGTCATGTTTTTGCCTTCTGGGATGTCGCCCAGCTTGATCTCAATCTTGGATAAGGCCAGAACGTCCGCTGAGGCGCTCATGGAGGAGACAAATTGGGTGACCACAGTTTTGGCTGCATACACGCCAATTACGCTGGTGACTCCGGTCACCAGGTAGGAAAAGGCCCTCCTGGCCTCACTGCTCTCCTGTGAGGACTTCTGGGGATTTACAACCTCGGGTCGGCGATAGTCGGAGAAGTCAGGAATCTTGATGTCTGTGTGGGCAAGGCGGGTTCCTGCTGGAGCTGGATAAAAATTAAAATACTTAAAAAAGGAGCTGCAGACAAACTAGGTCAAGTCAATTTAGCTACTTCATGATGCTATAAGTATCATGAGGCGGTTTTACTATCATGACGGCTTTAAGCAAATTTACTTATTTTCAGCAATAAAGATTTATAAATATTGTATTAACTCGATTTTAGAAATTAGATGACTTTTCTTTTGGCAGTCAGATTGGATTTGATAATCTACATGTTTAGATTGTCAATGGATGAAAAGTCTGGACATTTACTACTATCACACGAGTATCCTTTGACATAAACCGTCTTAATTGTAGCTCTGAGTTTGTGTTTAGGGATGTCAAGATATGAAGATGAACTTCCTCTCCAGTCTCAAGTTCTTTGCAGCCTCTAGCAGGTTTTCTTTGGTTTTGTATTTTGCTCCAACCAGTTCAGGTTTTCTTTGGTTTTGTATTTTGCTCCAACCAGTTCAGGTTTTCTTTGGTTTTGTATTTTGCTCCAACCAGTTTTCATTAACTCTGACCAACTTCCTTGTCTGGCTAAATTAATACATTCCCACAACAGGACGCTGCTGCTACCATGCTTCACAGTGGGGGCGGTGTGTACAGGGTGATGTGCAGTGTTAACTTTCCTTACACTTTTTCTAAATACTTTGTGTTTTTTTTTCTAAATACTTTGCCATATGCCATCTGTATGGCATATGGCAAAGTGCAAATTGGAATTGTTGTGGTTTTCTTTTAGCCATGATTTTATTCCTAAAACATTCCTACATTAAGGTCAGTTTTGTGAAAAACGGCATGTCCTTTCAACAGTTTCTCCTGAGTATAATGCACACCACACATATTTTTTAAATTCCCCCCCCGAAATTTTAAGTCATGAGTGAGTTTCTGTTCACTTCACAATGATGCATTACTTTGGATTAAAAATAATGCCTAATAAAAGCAATTAATATTATGGTTGACAAAATGTGAAAAATAAATCATGTGATATAAATAGTTTTATAAGGCACTGTTAAAAATCAGGTACAATAAAGTTAACAGATCAAAGATGTATAATTAACTTTTTTATATATTATGCTGTGTAGCACCATAGTTAATTTAAGGTCAAGAGGAACAAATCAAAACTTACAAAATCTGTTGATTCCACGTTAACCGGCTTTTACTAATTACACAAAATCTTAACATTTCCTCTCGTGTTTTTATTTATTATTGTTATTAGTGCCAATGAGTGCTAATGCACTAATGATGCATTAGTGCAGAAAATCTTCAATATTTAGAGGATTTTCAACGTTTCTAATATTAAAACGAAATAACTGTCATTACTTAAGGTAATTTACTTTCTTTTTATGTCTTATCTGTTCAATCAGGTCATATAATTGTGCTTTTCAAAATCACACCTACATTCTGCTTGCTGTATTCACTTGTTTCGAAGCACTGTAAATTAGAGTTACATTAACTCACAAGAAATATGTCTCCATTTTCTACAGGGATACTAACTACAAAACATATAAGGAAATTGGAAAAGTTTCTGAAGCTTTTGAATTACGTCACAAAACTAAGAAACGCCGGTGGCTAGTGTGTCTGTTCGTCCTTACCAGCAGCAGGCAGCAGCTCCTTGGCTCCATGGAACACCAGGCTTTTAACACCGTGTTTGGTTACTTGATAGTAGGAGGAAAAGACCCCCGGGCGAATAACGGTGGACATCATCTTTGTCCAAATAATAAAAACACCTCAACCCCACAGCTGGGGACGCGACCTTGCGTGTAGCTTGAGCGGACTATTCTGATCCGCCCTTCCAGAAATACTCCCGTCTATGTAACGGTGCGGTTTCGTATTTTACCAAGGAGCTCTTCTTGCTCTTTCACCCTTAATAAATGACTTTATCGAAAAAAAATATTTTAAAATATACCTGCACAACCAAAACAAAATGTAGTGATGCCTTTATTTGGATTTGTCTAGATTAAAACACGCATTTAGCTCAGGCAATTTGTAGGTCAGTTGTAAATAGGGGTCCTTGTGATGTAAACAAGGGTCCTCGAACAAAATATACGGAGATTAGCCGCACAATGGTAACCTGAGCCAAGAGAAGAAAATGAAAATACCAAAAAGAAAGCTGTTTCTTCTTATTATTTTTGCATATGTGGCATTTTCGCTGTATGCCGCTTATAATGTGTTCTTCAGCAATAAAGTAATCTCCCGCGTTCACAGGGTGGTGAAGAAAGAGAGCAACGCACCAGCGGGTAAGTTCTACTAAAAAACAGCCATTATTTTGTCTGAGCTGTAGGAAAGGCTTCCAAAAAATATAGTGTATAGTTAACAGAGTGAAACCATGTCTTGTTTTTAGGTGGTGTCAGAGATGGAGCCCCGTTTGTTGCAGATGAGTGGAATCCGTGGGAGGATGAAGAGGTGGAGTACAACTCTGCTCTGAACAAGAAGAGAAAGGCCTTCCAACAGTACATGGCTCGAATCGACAGGAGCAAGCCCAAAAGATACAAGGTTCAAATCTGGGGGAAAGCTGCCATCGGTAGGTCACCTTATAGAATAAATGACCCATTTATTGTGAGATTGTTAAATGAGAAAGAATGGGTACAATGTCAAAGGTTGCAGTTGCACAGATGAACAAATCGAATGTCTCTCAGTAAAAAAACAAATCTGCTCAGGCGAGATGGAGCTTTAGCTGTTAGACCACAGTGATAAAAAATACTTTTGAAGTTTCCAGATCTGAAAACGGTTATACTAGCAGCTAGGTATTATTGCTATAAAATTACAAGTCACTTGCAACCTGATTGGGGCTGGGAGAATACTTTTGAGTGTGAATTAAATTCTAACTTGTACACTCAGTTCTTGTTTTTAAAAATCTTTGAAGTTTGATGTTAATAATTTCATTTTCCATAAAGAATACTTCAAATGCATTTTAAATATATCCTAAAATTAACATGATATTCATGACTGTGATGTGTGGATGCCATCTGATCACCACTGTAGATTTTTAAAAAAAATTTTTTAAAGGGTATTATGATGTTTTAATTGCTGTGAGTATTGATTGTAATTGGCAGCTCATATCTTTGATCACTATTGTAAGTAATCTATTATTAATCCGGTAGACTCAGTGGTTTGTTGTTGATGGTTAATAGTTTTGAAGCTAAAATGTTATTCTTTTGATGAAATTTTGAATAGGTTCCACAGATTCTGTTGTGGTTCCTTACTCGCTTTGTTGTTCTGGGTATAAAAATCTGTAAGTGCTGCAAAATAAAAAAATTCCCAAATAGTTTACGGTCACACAGACAAAGGAAAGGCATCAGACATAATATAACAGAACATGCAAAAACGTCTATTGTACGTTCTGGAAAAATGAACAAAGTTTATAAAGCGTTGCTTTTGAAAAAGTTTGATTATTTTGTTCTGATTAATTCTCACATTGTTTGCTATACAAACACACAGCTCAAGCACGCATCGGAAAACTACATGCAATCATTTAGTTTAATTGTGTCATTTGAATATTATGTTTCAAATGACATAATATAAATTATTTACAATATGCCCATCAACATTTAATTCCAGCAAACAAATTACAGTGAGTCTCGGTTTACACACCATCTAATGTTTGTTATTTTTGCTCTACATTAGTTTTCCAAAATAAGACATGTCCACAATAAATAATTTTTACCTAATGGTATTTTTTTCATATTCAAAATTTCTAATAGAAGAATTATCTTATATTTTCTTTTGGATACATTATATTCATTGTCTTTACAGCTTTTTAGTTGAGTACCAAATTAATGAAGGTGTATTTGTTAGAAAGGTAAGCTTTAACTTTAAAAACATGAAATGTTGCATTACATTTTCCTCAGGGCTGTACCTTTGGGAACATATTTTAGAAGGACCACTAAACCCAACTGACAAGGTGGCACAGTGGAGGGAAGGGGAGCTTCAGTCTGGAAAAGTTGATTTCAGGTAAAACTCCTCCCTGATTTGATTTTTAGTGTTGACATACTTCACTTCATGTCTTGGCCACTGGAAGATAAAAGAAAACAGATTAACTCGTTCTCATTACCAACCATCTTTTTCTGCGTTCAGTTTCTACACAGGCCCAGCAGTGGTTCAGGGTCACGTTCCCCTGGAAATGAACAGCCTGGTTTTGGTTCTCAACGGTCGCGAACAGCAGAAAGTTTCTTACTCGACGAGGTGGCTGGAGCATGTTCAAGCCCTGGTTCAGTCTAATACCGTGTCCCATGTGGCCGTGGTCCTGCTGGGCAATGAGCAATGCAACAATGACTGGATCGCCCCTCACTTAAAGAGAAACGGCGGATTTGTGGATGTGTTGTTCCTGATCTACGACAGCCCGTGGGTCAATGACAAGGACGTCTTCCAGTGGCCCCTCGGTGTTGCCACGTATGTTGTTTCTTTTTAATCTAATACATATGTAAGGACCTTACTGTGGCACATCGTTATGTGAGCCTGTCTTCTCTAACTAAACAATGATTGTGTAACAATTCAGGTGTTGTCTTTTTGTCTCTGTCCAGATACAGAGAGTTTCCTATGATCAGGCCTAATGCACAGCTGATTACTTCTAATCGGCCATACCTCTGCAACTTCCTGGGTACTGTTTACAAAAATTCCACCAGGGAAGTACTGTTGAATGTGCTGAAACAGTCTGGCCTAGATAAGGAATGCCTCACCACTGCCCGGGAAAAGTAGGTCTTGACTTATTTTTTATAGATGAACAAACTAGAACGGTTTTTATCACTTTAAAGTCCGAATTCTGACTTTTTTCTCAGAATTCTGACTTTAATCTCAGAATTCTGATTAAAGTCAGGACTGTTTTATTTTTCTTTTCCAGTGGCCCTAATCCTCTTCCGTAGAAGGCCCCTTAACCCAACACCCGTAGAAGAGGATTAGGGCCACTTGAAAAGAAAAATCAAACAGTTCTGACGTTAATCAGAATTCTGAGGAAAAAAAAGTCAGAATTCTGAGAAAAAAAAGTCAGAATTCTGAGATTAAAGTCAGAATTGTTTTTTTTTTCCAGTGGCCCTAATCCTCTTCCGTCCATAAGTCCAAGGGCATTCTATAAATTAAAAGCAGAATGAAACAATCTGCAAATAACTGAACACATTCAATTAGAAAACATGAGTAATGCATAGTTTGAGGAAAAAAATGTTAATTTTGTATCAATTGGAGTAAGAGCTTGGACTGGTGAGAATGACATACCTTTAATGATGTGAGCAAGCTTAATGAAGTAAAGGTACCTCCTTCCAGCCTCCATGGTTTCACATATTTTCTGTCTCAGATTTTTAGAGTTCACTTCATTTTCTCCAAGTTTTCCTTTTAGCTTCCTCCTTGCATTTGTTCTCCAATGGAAGTTCTCCAATATGGCCTCAAAAAGACCATATTACTTGTATGTTAAAAATACTAATGTTGTGAGAGGGTGTACAATCATTAATAAGCATAAAAGCCAACTGGACCTCTTTTGTTTCTCTTTCAGCTTAAAGGTGTTAAGAAGCTTTAATAACTACTGAGGTCTTTAGAATCAAAACCCTATAAATTTTTTTCCAACTAATACATTTGAATTCAATTTTATTAAAATGAGCATGTATTTATATGTATCCCATGACTTATTTCTTTATTTTTTGGCTTGTGGTGTTTGTAGCTTGTCATATTAAAGTGACGTTAAAGTTTTTACCTTCTCTTTTTTATGGGGTATATTTCAGTGTTGAAATCCACTGAAAATCCCTCTGCTTATTTAGGATTTTTGTTGTCATTTTTAAAGCATCAATTTCCATTTGGTTTGTGCACATTTTGATGATGTAATCTGTTCTCCTTTCTTGCGTTAGGTGGGTCCCCCAGGAAACAACTGAAAGTCTGAGGCGCTATCAGACGGCTCTGGCTCAGAGCGAGCTCACTCTCTGCCCGGTGGGGATCAACACAGAGTGCTACCGTATCTATGAGGCGTGTTCCTACGGCTCGGTGCCCGTGGTGGAAGACGTTCTCACTCCTGGCAACTGCGCTGCAGGTCCCAGCTCCCCGCTGCGTCTCCTCAAAGCAGCGGCAGCGCCCTTCATCTTCGTCAGCGACTGGAGGGAGCTGCCAGCCATCTTGGAGAGGGAGAGAGGAATAAGTCAGGAGCAAAGGGTGGACCGGAGGAGGAGGCTGCTCGAGTGGTACTCTGGTTTTCGTCAGCAGATGAAGGAGAGGTTCACTGAGGTCATTGAAGAGAATTTCTTCAAAACTGTCTGACCGGTGCTTTTAAATCTTAACATGGTTAACAATAAATGTTTTTATTTATGCTGTTTGTGGCAAAAAAAAAGTAGTGTACCACTTACATAGTGAACTTGGTGATGTGCAGTGATGTACTCTCTGAGGCTGGTCTTGGAAAAAAAAAACATTTCTGTTGTCAAACTGTTAACTTGCTGTTATTAGTATCAATTCTGTATATTTTTATTGAGATGTTTACAGCTGTGGAATGTACAGGCATTTAGAAATCACAAATTGTAAACTGCCTTTGCATTTCAGAGTCCCTATTTTGTGTTTTTTATATTGTTTTGTTTTGTATCTTATACACTGGAAACTGTGATTTTTAAAATCTACTAAACATTATGTGTGGAAAAAACACTAATATGCATTTAGATTTTGTGTGGGGAAAAACAAACTTTAAATAGTTAATTTTTTTATTATGAGAAGCTTAAAAAATATTGATTTTTAGATGTTCAACTCTTAATATTTTGAGGTTTAAGTTTTCTATTTATTTTAGTTCTGCTTTGCATGGACTTTTTGAAATGGTGCAATTAAATAAAGTGGAGTGTTGTATAAAAGGGGATGGATTGAATGATTGATTGGATTTATGGTTTTACTTAAAGCCTACAGCCAAAATATTAAAGTGCATATTTATATCAACACCAAACTTGCTCATCCATGTCTTTTATGACATTGCTTCATCCACTGGTTTGCGGTCATTGTTGGAGCAGGAAGTAGCCAAACCTCAAACTGTTCCTCCACAGTTGGGAGCAAAATATTTGTCGAGTGTTTTCATATGCAACAGTATTAGAAGTTCTTTCCATTGGAGTCAAGAATCCGTCCCAACTCCTGAGAGTTGGAGCTGGAATAGTCCCTAGGTACCAAACTTTAAAGTTGACAGTGTTGTCAGGAAAGTGCCGTCCTCCTGGCAACAGCCAAGCCAACACTCTTCCATGGGATTCCCAAACATAGGAGACACGATTCACGAGGGCTTTGCCTCGCTTTTGTTATCTGAAGTTTAAATGCAGCGGGTTTGGCCAATGAAACTTAATCGATAAAGCTTTCTGCACCCTATTCCTTTTCACAGACAGTATCCCTAGCATACTCTATCAACTGTGCTTCAAATTTGCCTCAAGATGGCGCTCTGGTTTAGCTTAGCTTCGGCGGACGCTGCTTCAACTCTGGGAAAAACTCAACTTTTCACCCAACAAATTAAACAAGAATCTATTGGAATCAGTATGTCCTTAAGCCAAGGAGGAATTTGGGGCTTCTGTCAAGCTCGGCCTCCTCCAGCACTAGGAACGCATGTAGATTTTATTTATTTAAGAAACACGGTAGTGTTACATAAATATTATTAATTAAGCTCCCCTTGATCCTACTCATTAATCTTTTAATGAGTGTAACATCTTGATCCAAGCAGTGACTCTAGAAATATATTTGTTTTCTTTTTTTTAATGAAATACTTTGCACAATCTCACAGTAAATCTATTTGACTTGTGGGGGGGCATGAGTGTCACTTGTGTCCACTGGCAGGGAGTGAGCGAGAGAGCAGATCCCACCCATCCACACACCCCCCCCCCCCCCCCCCCCCCCCCCCCCGCCCCACCCCCCCCCCCCCCGCCCCCCCCCCCCCCCCCCCCCCCCCCCCCCCCCCCCC
>CAEGAF010079386.1:0-14258 GCA_903067075.1 Micropoecilia bifurca | reverse complement strand
AACTTTGCATGATTTTGTAAATTATGATAATTTAATGCAAAGTTGGCATTTTTAATGGACTTTCAATGCAACTTTTAGTGTAACTTTTATTTAAAAGCGTCATTGTTTACCAAATGACACTTCATGACTTCTTCATGTTCATGACAGGTGTTATGTCATGTTCATGACAGTGTCATGTCAGTCTTCAAATAATGTGTTACCATCTCATCTTATGTGTCCACTGTCCATAAGTCTACTCATAACTAAGTAAGAGGGACAAATAAATTAACTGAGAGCTACGTTTTCAGGTGGACCAGAGTTTGCTTTTTTGGTCTCCATCAGAGTTCAGTTGTTCAGTCACACCTCCCAAATGAACCTGACTTTCTAGGCAGACTAGAGTTTGATTAAACAGGGCTGGTGTGAATGCATCCTAAGTCTTCATGGCATTAATGATTTAGGAGGTTTAATAGCTCTTGTTTGCAGACTGTGGAGACCTTTGGGCCTCTGATCACTATGACTCACTATTAGATAATCCTTTTTAATTTACAGATTACTTGTATTTTTCCACCCGAGCTGAACAGACCTGTGAACATCTCAAGTACTCCTAGCAAACCTCCTGTTTCTCACTGTCCTCTCTCTCTCTCACATGCAAACCGAGCAGCATGCACGCTCACACACAGAGGCCGTACATGCTGTCCTAATTACATCTTACAGCAGTACTCTGCAACATGTCAAGTTGCTTTGGTGGACGCTACAGAATTCCACTGACCCTGAAACTGTCTTACTTTATGGAAAGAAGAGACGTGATTGTGATTATAAGGAAGCATTAATAATCAAGTTTTTCCAAGCAGTTCCATCACACTTTGTATAATTGTCCCAGTCCAAGAGCAGAAATGTGTAACAGATATATTTTCTAATTTATGTCTACCAATTTCTAAATATAACCAGCAAAGGAATGTGATTTCAGCTAAAAGAACTGCCTTCACTGTGAAACATTGTGGTGGCAGCAATATGTTGTTTACAGGTTCATCCATAGAAAGAACAGAGAAGCTAGTTAGATTTGATGGAAATACGGAAGGAGCTAAATGCAGAAGAAAACCAGTTATTTGCTGTAAAAGACTTGAAATTGGGAAAGGTACACCTTCCAGAAGACAACAACAACAGAATTTGACTATTTTAAAAAGACTGACATCCAACAGTGTGATCTAAAATGCCGTATTTCTGTATAACGTCCTATTTAGCCTTGTTTATATTTTGCTCCCTTCAACTAACAAGCTTGTTCAGAGGCTGTCTAATGGGGTTTCCTCTGTGTGTGTCGAGAGGGGAGGATCTACTTGCTCATCTCCCTTGCTTTGCAAGTCTATTTTACTCCGGTGACATCATCTGCCCCCCGCAGTCTCCTATGTCTGTCCCATTGTTGCTACGACAACGGTCATCATGATGCCAACCCCCTGCATGGCAGTAACTTCCTCCTGGTTAAATGTCCCCATTTCTATCTTTTATCCCAGGTTTTCTTCTTTTATTCACTTTTAAACATGAGGTTCTCCTAACCCATCATCATACATTTGTCTTCCTGCTCCCGATGATTGCTTTGCCATTTTTTTATGGCTAAACTTAACTTGCTGGCATTTCCAATTCTTCTACTGTCCCTCGGTTTTATCATTGTTTAATTTGCATACAAACATTATTAACAAAAAAGGATTATAATTGAGAAAGTGTAGTTTATGCAAACCTAAGAAGTTAAAACTACTGGGATAAAATGTTACATCCTTACACAAAATTGCTAAAACATTTCACTACACATTATTTCTGTATGACTTCATTGTTCTCTCTATTTTATAAAACACACTGAGTTTTAAATTTAAAAAAACCCATCAGTTTTTAAGTTCAATGAATATGTTTTCTCCACAGAGATTTGGGTTGTCATGGTTGTTACACAATTAAACAGCTGTAAATACCCACAGGTTAGGGCCATTCACTTCCTACAAAGTTGTATGTAATATGAAATGGTCTTGAATAATAAGTTTTCAAGGATGTCTGAAGGTCTTCAACAATAATTATTATTTTTTTCATTATTTCTGAACTACTGCACAAAATTTAAATACTCAAATAACCGGGGGAATTACCACGGTGTGCTTGTTCAGATTGGAAATTTTTTAACAAATTTAAATGTGTTAAATTCTCCAATTTAAAATGTATACATTTTGTACATTTTAAATTGGAGAGAAAATATAGTTTAAATGAGGTAAACAGAAGAATCAACAACAGCAAGTTAGGAAGTCTGTTGTGAAGACGGCTTGGGAATGACAGAACCACTGCTGATATATTACCCAATAAAAATAGTTTATTGCTTACCAAAGTGTTTTTGTTATTTTAAAATCTTATTACTTTTGTTTCAATGTACCACTTGTTGGTGCAAAAAAAGCACATTCACTACAGGGAATAAATACTAACAAAAAATGCAAGCAGTGCATAAAGTAAAAATAATGCATGCAAACTCTAAGTTTGTAACAACTGGGCAGCACTAAATCTGTGACTTATAAGTGAGGCCATTTGTAAAAAATAAAAAATAAAATAAAAAGTGACGTTGAGAAATGGACTTGGCATGGGACTTCTAAAATAAAATTGCCCTGCAAACCGCAACTTGATGCTGCTGTAATACTGGGTCAAGGGGATGTGTCTGCAAAAGAACACACTGAGGAGTGTGTGCAGCCTGTTGTCTTCACAGTTCAGGTTGTGGTGAGGTCTTGTGTCTCTGCACACGCATGCGTTGACTCCAGAGAGGAGGACAGTAATAGTCTGTTAATTAGCCTGTTGCTCCCCTGCCTGTGTTGTGTGGGCGTCGCTAAGCAAAGCACATTCACGTTCGCTCGAGCTGAAGAAAAACAACTAAACATGTTTCCTCCCACGAATGCTAGCGACACCCGGTTGTTTATTAATCTGTGAAATGCATCAACTTGTCAGCTTTAGTTCAAAGTGGGCAAGCTGCTTCAACAGGAAGTTATCCTTATAAAGCAGCTTAGATTAGCAGGTGATATTAAGCTAACTTCTCAAGTTAACTGCTTTATGTATCTTCTCCCCACGTTTTCAGCAATGTAAAAAAAAAGGACTCTGACGCTCTACACCAAACGGCGAGCAAAGGTTATCCAGTGAACTAGATGAGGATTTAGATTTAGGAACCTCTAACAGATCTTTTTATTTCACCATCTGTCTCAAGTTCGCTCCATTTTCAAGAGTGATTTCTACCGATAAATCTACCCAAGACTTACCTCCGGAGATCTGTTCTGTCTTCAGACATCAAATAACTCGCTGCACAGTGGCGCTCCTGAGATTTTTCTGCCAGCCGCTGCCACATCACACCTGCGGTGAAAACTTGCTCTTTCTTCTGTCAGTTGACGGTTCTCACAAGTTGACTTGTAACATCCCTTGCTGCTTCAGTCTTTTCAGAAATCACTCACAGATGGTCTGCTGCTTGTTAAATCCGGATCATACATGTACACATCTCTGCCAAATTTGAGGTTTTTATGACAAACACATTAAATTATTCGCAGTTCATCCTAAAAATATATAATGCTGTTATAAATATTTTAAAAATACAAGCTCAAAACACACCTTAACAACCTTTAAGCCAATGCTTTTCTAAAATACCTTAGTTAAAAGTCAGCCAGCATCTTCCTTACAGAAGCTCTCCCAATCTGCAACCACACAAAATGGGATGCATAAAAAGCAACACGTGTATTTTGATACAAAATACCTGGCGGGAGAGGAAACTTAAAATAAAGTTAAGTTTATTTTATGAATAGATTCTGTTAGGATTCCTGATGCCAAATTAAATAGTACATTTCTAATTTTTATTTTCTATGGCAGTTTTGCACGTCCATGTTCGCATGTCCCCTGCACTGTTTGACAGATCAGCAGGAGAGAAAATGCGCAAACATTTTAGCAAATCTTCCTAAGCCTTTACTACCACTGTGAGGGCTGGTTGCCTCTATGCTCCAGCTCTTCACGTTCTCCACTGACACAGATTTGGGTTGTTCCTACTATATACATCACTTCTCATATTCTATCTCTGCGTTAGTCTATTTGCTATTATCCGTCACTTTGCTGCTGTTGCACAGAAATTACCCCCTTTGTGGGACAATGAAGGACATTTCTGCTCTATTCTATTCAAATGCATGTTGGATCCATTATGAACACAGCAAGAAAGGAGAGAGTTTAATAGGATATTGTCGACATTCACCGCAAATTTCTGAAAATAAATCAAGAAAATCATAGTTGCCACTCTGGATCTTGCTATATAACCTGTTTTAATCTGTAGATCTCATATTTATTATGGCATTAGAATATATCGTTAAAATCCGGTTCCTCGAAGTCTGCTGGGCCTAGATGGTTAATCATAACATTTCATAACATCATGAGTGTGTGAGTGACCTGATTAAGGGCTGCACAGAGCGAAGTGTAGGAGGTGATACAGTAACACCAGCTGGTCCACATACTGACGCACCAGACTGCCAGATAACCTGGTGTGTGTGTGTGCGTGTGTGTGGGGGGGGCTCTTGGAGCCAAATCTTGGATGTACAGAGATCAGGTAACAGACTGACGTCATGTCAGGCCGATAATGAGTTTCAGTAACTCGTCAGCACAACCACCTGTCATCATTGTGCTCAGTCGTATGTTCGCCATGGCCTTCGAGCTGCTCTGATGTTTACTCACACTTTCATTAGTCAAACTGATGCCACTAAGATGCAGGTTTTTTAATTCTGTTTGTGACTGTTTGCTTCAGCATTTGTTTTTCTCATCTCAAAAGAAAACAGCTGTCTTGTCATCTTCTGATATTTCCTGATAACTTTTTGAAATTGTCTAAAGAATTTTTTTTTCAACAAATGGAAATGCCTCATGTATTAACAATCATAGTGAAGTTCCGTAGTTAGGCTTTTCGTTCCTGGTCCCGCCGTCCTTCATGTTTGAGAAGAGTTGCTGTTTCAACATGCATCAGAAATGATTGAATTACCTTCTCTGCAGGCCACTAAGTTCACCCTGTTAAACCAGGTGTGTTGAAGGGCAATGAGTTTGGAAGACCAGGGTCAACAAAAATCAAACAAAATGAGCAATTTAGTGAACTTCAACAATCTCTTGAACTTTTACTTTACAAAAACATTTCCAAAAAACTAATCAACTAAATAATATCAATAAAAAATGAATAAGCCTAATGAATAATTAGTTACTCAGTTTCTAACAGTGGGAACTGTCGCTGTTTCTTACAACCTCAGGTTTGTCCTTTAATTCCTGCTTCATCCAGCAGCTTTGTTTGTGTCTGCGGAGTCCAAGACTGACATAAAGGAAACTTTCTGAGTGTAGTAAATACCAATAGTTTGTTGGCCAAATAAGATGATCTCACCATCATCACCCGTCATTTAGAAATGTATTCCTACTGTAAACAGCAGAGTCAACTGTGTCAGGAAGTAGAATCTCTTGAAGATGTCTTGGATTCCTGGGTGAGGCTGGGCTCGTCTGGGATTGCTAGGTAACGGGGCTGTGCTTTCCGATTGTGACTTAATGATCTTTTTTTTTTTATGGGCCATTTTTCAGACAACAAAAGACATCAAACTACTGCCAGAAAACGACTCTTTCTAGAAGAGATGGAAGCATAAGACATGGAAAATGTGAATTTTGCTGAGTAAGTCAGTTAATTGTTTAAATAATTCAGTAAAGTAGAAACGGTAGCTAATCTACCACAGCAATTATTTATTGATAAAACATTAAGCCTAAAACATACTACAACAACAGACTGAATGTTCTGTTCTGTGTGCAAAATTCTTGAATGTTTCTTGGTGTTAAATCCTAAAACATGACATTGTTGTCAGTTGCTATGGAAACGAGTCCGGCGAAAACAGATCACTTTGCTGTGGATCATAGCACGAAATTAATACCTACATTTTTAAGTTTCACTGAGTTAACGCAGCTATGGATGACATGTAAAACATTAGTCTTTCTGCCCCCCAGTGTTGTATGTATGCGCGAAATTTCCATAGGTCCAATAACGTGCATGGTGTCTTAGTTATAAGTCAGTGCCTCACCAGCAATGAACCTCACCGCACGTCACTGGTCTAAAGTCATTCATACTAGAACAAAAAGTCTCACTTCAAGCTTCCAATAATAAATTAATAAAGTCAAGGAGAACCATAAAACTTCTGTGTATTTTTTTTTTACCATCAGTTCCCCAATAACAAATTAGTGCAATAAATAAGGATTTTGGATGTATTTCTTAAATCTGATTAATATATTTATTTGCCATATTTTTGATTTTACTGCATGGACAATTTCCACAAGGGTTTCTTGCATGTTTTTCAAAAAAATATACGGAATTTGTTTTTCCTCCATTATGCTTTTAAAGTACTTCAATATTAACAATTTGTTAATATTGAAATAATATTAGATGGAATTGAATCTTTTGTGATGTAATTCTCTGACTTTGACTGAACCAACTTCTTTCTGCTCTGCAGCTGAAATGCCATCTCCCTACAGCTCTCTGTTGTCTCACTCTATTGGTCTATTTCGGTTATGTAAACAGAGAAATGTGAGCCCTCCCTCCTCACAGGAGGCGTGGCGAAATAGCAAAACTGTGGTAGTGTGGCAAAGGTGACTGAGCTTGTGTGCATGAATTTTTATGTTACCAGGCAGACTCTGCAGTCTTTGCTGCTGCTGTCAGCTCTCCTCTTCCCCCTTCCTCACCATTTCTCTCTGCTGACCCTCCCCCACATACAGCGATGTGGGTTGAAGAGTGAAGTCATGTGGTCCTTTTACAACCCATCCTCCCTGCACACATGTGAATGATAATCCAAGGGTCTCTATTAACTCTCTCTAATTCTAAGATTGTTTGTGTTCCTCTGTTTTATTCCTTTATATGCGATTTCTTCCACCTTTTCCTGCCTTGCATTTTGTCATTAATCATCCTTTTAAAACTTCTTAACTGACACACGAGGACACTGGTCTCCTAATGGAGTCGTTATGTAACAGGTAGGGGTTTTAGGGGCAAGGGGTTAATCTCTGCATGCGCAGGAAAAACCAAGAGCCAAAGGGTTCAATAACCCACCCTGCTCAACCTGCAGGGTAATTCTTTTATGCATAATATATTTTAGGAATAAATAGGTCTTTATTTCCAGAAATAAAATAGTCCACAATATAAAAAAAGAGGCAAAAAATAAATCAAGTGAAAAGGACAAACGCATCCATCACAAAGCTGACAGTTATTGCAATATTTAAAAAAGTTGAGGTATGTATTGTGTCGCTATATGTCTCACTATTGTTTGACACATTTACACGGCACATAAATTTATAAATATAGTTCATCTGTAAAGCATGAACAGTTGGGATGTTCCGCATAACAAACATTTAATTTGCAGATGTGATTCTTGGAAGTTGAAAATAGGATAAATACGTTGTGATGCTACGCCCGTTACTTATTCACTCGTAGGCTACGTTTACATGACACTGCTGTCTGGAAACTGTTGGTATTTACAGTTGCTGACCAGGGAAAAGTTCCATGTTTAGATTAAATCATTCAATCATCTTCAATCTGCTGTAGTTGTCATTCCAGGCCACTATATGGTGCTGTGATATTAGCATGTTGTTAAAATGTCCATACTCTTTTAGCCCTTAAGACTCCCTAATACTCATAAATACTGTGTGTATTTAGTGAGCTGTGCAGACACCTCACATGGCTGGTTGAGACTTCATAGTGTCTCAACTATGATATCTTCCTTCATTTCCGACAATCAGAAGTTATACCAGCATTTTTTATGAGCTAGTTGAGTGCAAAGTCTCGCTCCTTTTCCACCAGGCCACCTGTTAGAGTTGCACAGTGGCAGTCTGGGTGATTCTCAGCCTTATCAACTCACTGTCATATGTGTCTGCATTTCGTCCACATGGATCCTTTGCAGGGTGAGGTATGTTGGACCTTTAATTTGCACCTCACCAACTTCCACCTCATTTAGAAAACAGTTGCCTGACTCCTGTGAACCAAGGTCTCATGTAAAACACGCACATGGATTCCTTATTATAGGAAGTTAAGTAGCACATCCAGTACAAAGCTGTCTGCCATTGTTTTTGTTGTTATCTATCGCTGCAGTTAATAACAAACCCTGCAGCCTTGCATTCTGTGCATTTGTGCTTTCACACCAGTGAAGTACTTCACATCTCCCCGGGGTGGATCACTCTGAGGCCTGGCTTCAAAAAGGGCCAGTGTCAGAGAATCTTCTGAGATACTTTCCTGTAGTTGGTCCCATAAGACCTTCGATGTAAAAGTGTTCTGGAGTTGCTCATGCCAACATAAAAGACAGTCTCTTCCTACAACAAAGTAAAATAGTAGTGTTTTTTTTTTTAAAGCCATCCACTTTTTCTCACGTTGTTCAAGGCTTTTTTATGAATAGGGTTTTGACATTTACGTGGTACATAGGTTTGCAGTAAATGTGGTGTTTATGATGTGTTTATTACGGTTTATGACGTGTTATACTGTCTTCTGAAGCCAAAAGCTAATTTTCCAATAACTGGGCTGACCACAAATGTGGTGTGCTCCTGTTGCTATATCTTCCTTTGTGTCTTTTCTCTGTGTTGCTCTTTACTGATTCCTTCTTGCTATGTACTTGTTGTTTTGTGTTTGCCTAGTGAGAACAGTTCTAAACTCCAGTGTCTATGTTAGTATTGTTGCTGGCCTTCATGACCACATTGCACTCATCTTCTGACGACTTCAACTTCCAGCTCAAATAAATTTTCTCTAATGGATTTTTATAAAACAAGTTCCCTGTATGGTAATGGCCTCCAGAGTCACCAGATCTCAATCCAACAGAGCACATTTTGGATTTACTGAATTGGGAATTAGATATTTGAACTGTAGATATTCACTCAACAAACCTGCAGGACCTGTGACATGCTGTCTTATTTCAGTATAGACCAGCAGTCTCAAACTGCCTTTCTTTAGGGCCAGAGTTGTGTACAACTCAGAGTTTAGGGCCAAGTATTATATTGGTATTATATTTAAGAATTAAATGTTTGTTTCTTGACTGCAGATCTTTTCTCTTCCTCCACTTTAAAGTCTTTCCTTCTGAACCATCATACATCTGTAAAACATTTCATATATGATTGGCCTCTTAAAAGTTTCAAGTTAAATCGGCTTCAGGAGTCCTTCATGGTTGTTGTTGTTGTTTTGCATTCATCTGCTCCTCCTCTTGCGTCCTTGTGAATCCTCTCACCCTCCATCCTCCTCTTCATCTGTCCATCTCGTCCTGATTGAACCCGTTACCTCTGTTACCTAAGGCAGACTCTCTGGGGTGGGCGTGGCGTGCTGGCGTCACTCGGCTTCTGTGTCAGTTGGTTAAAAAATGAGGGGGAGGGGAAGAATAAGAGGCGGACAGGAGGCGTGAGGGGAGCTGCTACACTCTCCCGGCTGAGGCCCTTTTCAGCGACTCATTGTTTTGTAATTGTCCCATTGACACTGCGTCCTCGCCGGAGAGCCGGTTAAACTGCGAAACGAAGCTAGAAGTTTGGACACTCACTAACTCTTGACACACTCGCCCAGTGAGGGAATGTGCTAGCTTTTAAAAGATGGAGCACACACCCACTGGAGTTCGTTTTTAAAGTGGAACATGGATCTCTGCACAGTAGGAGACCACAACAAAAAAAGTTTCAGCCACATGACATGGGTGAGTAGCTGGAGTTTCTTTTGAGTGATTGAGTGCATGACAGCTCTTCTAGTTGGCTGACAATTGTTTCCACACAGCAGTCAGCTTTTTACCCACCCCGACATCTTTAAGTTCATATTTCTGCCATGTATATTTTTATCAGACACAAGGCATGGGGAGATCTATCATTCTGACCTACATGTGGTGCAGAGCAATTCTAGCAGAGGACAGCTTTCTCGTTTCATAAGGCATATTATGAAATAGAAGCAGAAGTTGTCCTTGTTATCCAAATAAAATCCTACTTTACAAAAAAGTCTAAAAAACTCATTTGACTGGATGCAAATTGTCACTGTTTTCATCACAACCTGTTGTAAATCATAATTTTTCTTAAGTAGGTTTTGGATTACAAATAGCTGTGATGAAACATTTAATCACAGATGTCACATTTTCTGAAAGGTTTATAACAGCATTCAATTCTTTCTGTGTGTTATTGTTACAAATCAGATTGAATAAGCCTACAAATGGAATAAAGTGGCTTCCAGTCTCACAGTAGTTCCTAGAAATTAAGGTCAGGTTGTTACTTGGCAGTACTGACTTGATATTATTCTTTACAAAAAAATAAGTAAATTAATTTTGAGAGTCATGCCCTCATTGATCTGCGAGTTAAGAAGGATTTATTTTACTGATCAGGTTTCAGTTTATTTAGTAATTAAAGCTACTACCAACTTTTGTATAAGGAAAATAAAACTCAAAATATGCACATTACAGTTTGTTATCTTCAACACACGTCATGGTCTGCTTTATTATTTGTTGTCCTATTTATGTCTAAAACAAATTATTTAAGATAAAATTTACTATCGGAAAAACAAGCTTTCATGTGGACCTACTTACATCGATATTAAATGCTACAGAATCCTGTGTGAAACTTGTTGCTAGTCTAAAATAAATTTTATCAATGCTAGCTTTTAGCTTAATTTTTGTGCCTCTTTGACATCATCATCACTTATACTCTTTAAGGAGAATCCACATATTTTCTTATTCAGGGTGATTTTTAAAAAACCTTTCTAATCCTTTAAAGATAATTCATCTATCATCCTTCAGTTGTACTTTTAAAAGGCAGAATTGTTATTGAAGAAAATATACACCACTGGACAGTATGTTTAATAATGTTAATGAGTGTTGCGAGTATCTTAAATTAAGGGTTTTCCACCTATTTCCCCTATCTTTGTTTCCACAGTTTTTTGGGAGGGATTTTCCTATGCTTTAGACAACTTGACCTTTAAATGAGTGATGATAGCTTGACTAACGCTTTGACACTGTCTATCGCTGCAGTTAATAACAAACCCTGCAGCCTTGCATTCTGTGCACAAATGCATTCTGTGCATTTGTGCTTTCACATTTGTGCTTTCACACCTCTTTACTTTCACCTTGTCTTACCTAACATTTTCCAGCGTACATACAAGCTGCACATACCGTATCGTGAGTTTTGCAAGGTATTTGTTTGTTGGTATTTCCAGAAACCTTGACCCAGATTTTTGCGACCATATTTCTTCTCATTTGTATTACACAACACAGCTGACAAAGATGTTGACTCTCATAAGTTTGTGTGCGCAACCACTATATCGCTTACTTCAAAGAAAGAAACTACCTGGATGTTCAAACACTGTTGAACAGTAAATGTAATTGTTACCAGCATGTTTTCATATGCCAAATATTAAAGTTGTATGTCTTTAACCTTAATAACATGTACATTAACAGGATGACTGGCTACTTCCGCACATGCTCTGCTATCCTACGTTTGCTCTTGGGGGCGTGTATTTTATTTTTTCTTTCATTTGGGATAGGGGGAAGGTAGAAAGTGACACTCAGACCCTCCCATAGACATACCCCCTGAATGGGGCCCCAGCTCCAGCATGCAGGGTTATGTAAGCTTTCATCTGCCATCCCTCCTGCCTTCCTCTGCCTTACATTGGCGTTATTGAGTGGAGAGGAACACACGGAGCGGTCAGCTAGAGCAGTCAGTCACTCACCGAAGCTGCAGATTTAAAAACCACCTGCTTATTAAATTTAGGCTGAGAGGAGGGTGATAAACCTCCTCCTTTCATTTCCAGTTCACAAACCAAGGGTGATTTCAGTGTGACAGAAAGGCAGAGAAGTCGATCTCTTATCTTTCCACAGTAATCATGCTGCTTCTGGATGAATCCGAGTCTTTTTCAGGTAGGTGACATTACTTACTTTTAGGAGAATTGGGGCTGCAATGAGTGTATAAACCCGGAGGGAAATCTGTTGAAAGTTTTGGATGCAAGATAAGTGAAAAGATCTTGCACAAAACATCAGAAACAGGATTTGAGGTTAGATTATGAGAAGCGCAAGAAAAAGGATTCGGAGATGATTCACAGCCAGTGGCTTATTTGAAAGATAATGATCGGGGCTGGTGTGGTGCAGTGCTACTTCTATGCGACATCCTGTTTGCAGAATAACACCATGGACTGAAGGAACCACAGGGCAATGAATTTATAGGAAGACCTTCAAAAGTGAAAAGAACTCAAAACAGGGATATTTCTACGAGTTTTGAAGAAAACAAAAGCTCCTTCACTGCTGGACTGTTAAGTTACTTAACGTTGTTGTGTAACAGCAGATCATAGCGACCAAAGCAAGCATGGTCTGTCTTCTCATGTGTCTGCCAGATGTCTTTACTTTCACCTTGTCTTTAGACCCGTCTGTCCCTCTCGGATGTTATTCCTTGTTTTCTCTCGTTTCTTCACTTTTTGTGGTTTTTTTTTTTTTTGCCGGTCTCTTCAACTCACATCCGCAGCCTGTTCCCCCTGTTGTCGTCCAGGTCCCGCTTTCCCATTGGCTGCTCGTATCATTACCTAAACCCCGGCTTGTGTCTGATTGGTGGAGCCGTGCCGGCTTGAGCCATGCTCGAAGTGTGAACATGTGGAAGCAGGAAAAATAGTTCAGCAGAGCACTGGGTTATGGGGGTAAACGTGACTGGCATAAAGGAAGGACGGCTCAGCATGAGAGGGTGCTGTTCAGCTGAATACATATTGAATACTGAAAGAGCTTGTCAGTTCTGAAAATATTGTTTGATTAGTTTAACAAGTTGAGCTTTACTTTTCCTTCTTTGATTTAAAAAAAAAGACATCACTACAGTTACCTCAAGATAAATTGTGAATTTGTTTTCTTGTTTTGTAAAGCATTTCAGAAATGCCCGAACTTTTAATATCAACTTCAAAATAAACATTGTCTTGTTTTTACTAGCAACTTAACAAATATGGAATATTGTTTTCAAGTTGGCTTAAATCAACCTGTTTTCCTTTTTCCAAATGTAAATATTGTTGTAGCCTTTCTGGTTTTAATCTTTTCATTTGTTATTTAGATTTATATTGACCCGAAATGTTTTGAGCAGCATTATTTATAATGTAGCTGACTGGTTTCTCTATAATAAAATATTTTTTCTAGCCTTCCTAACCTAATTGTAGAGTAAACAGTGTATTCAGAGAACAGATGCTGTAAAACTGGATTTCCCATTTGTTATGGATTTTGTCACGATGTGGTTTGGTTGAGGTGATGTAGGATGCAGGCAGACCCAGGATGAAATGATGAAAAAATGATGATTTAATGACAAACTCAGGAACTGGACAACGGGAAGCACAGGGAAACAGAGTGGTGACACGACGTACGTTTGACGTAGCACGACGAGGATCCGACGAGGAACACAGACAACACAGGAGACTAAATACACACGAGGTAATCAAGAGAAGGAGACACACCTGGGAAACAATTAACTGGGGAGACGCAGAGACAGAGACTCACAGGGAACAGGATCACAGAGAAAACTCAAAAATAAATACACAAAACCACAGATCACGACAGATTTGCACAGTTAGTTTAGATAGCATTACAGGGTCTGTGTAGATCCATACCTTAACTCACATTTCCAAAAGGCTGTCAACATTTCAAAACCTAGTCTGCTCAGTGAAAGAGGCTGAAAAGCTCAAAAGGATAAAACAGAGCAATATTTCTGTATTCTGCTCAAGATTCCTGTTGAAAGTCTTGCTCTTTGTTGTTTTCTCACAGCCTAAAGGCCATGGAGGAGAAAAAAAAATGCTTTTCATCCCTTTTTTTAATATAAAGTAACACATACCTGCAACACACATCTCAGAAAGAAAGGCAAAGTTTCTGTCAGTACTTTTGTGAGCAGTATATTAGAAACTTGGCTGAAAGTAAAAGTATACGTTGGTTAGAGTTATGAAACATGTTGACAGATTCCTCTTTGTTTGAATAAATTTTATTCAAGATGTTCTTTAAAACATTGTCATAACTTGAAAAGAGGATGTACGTTGATCGTCTGTGGAGAAATTACAAATGCCCACATGTCCATATGTCCTTACTTGTTGAGATTTCATTTGGGAGTCTTTGGGCGAGCTGGAGCATTTGATGATTCATTATTACTGAAATGAGTCATGATGAGGACTAAAGAACACTCAGTTCTCCTAATCCATTGTGCTGAGTGTGTGTGTTCTCCCGTGTGTGTGTGTGTGTGTGTGTGTGTGTGTGTGTGTGTGTGTGTGTGTGTGTGTGTGTGTGTGTGTGTGT
>CAEGAF010079360.1:0-19593 GCA_903067075.1 Micropoecilia bifurca | reverse complement strand
ATAGAAACATACATATATTTTGTCTTGTTTTAATAATAAATAAAAATAAATATGTGAATGTGTTTTGTTTTTCAAAACTTCTAAAAATACATTGTTTTTCACAAAAATACAAAAATACAATTAAATAAAAATAACCACTATATATTTAATTTGCAACCAAACATTGTTTATTGTGATATAATGAAAATAAACTCTGTTAACCACTTTCTTCATAGTTCCTTATTAAGCTGAGTGAGGAACATTTCAGGGGGGACACAGGCCCTCACAGCAGGGGGGATGGCTGTGTGAAGATCCTCTCTCTGAGGCCAGATTATGCTGCAGTAAAATAACACTCTAGTAGAGGAAGTCTAAAAAAACACCTCAATTTCATATTTTCTCCAAAACCTTTTAGCTATGCTATTTTTTTTTTTTGGTTTCACCAGATACTCAATAACCTGAAGCTCAATAAAACTTATAGTACAAACACTAGAATTACAACTAGATGCTTTAAAGTGCTTCTAAGAGTTAGTAAAATAGATTTACAGCTAATTCATGAGTTTTAGGAGAAATCTTGTTTAAACCTTACCACATATGGAGACATAGTTTTTCATGAACATGATCAGAATGATGTCACATCCAGTTACACCACTTCCTACATTGACACATTGCTGTTATGTCACTTGTGGGAAATCGGGGTGGGATTACTCCATATTTGGCAAAAGGAGTGGGACTTTCACTCCCACCCCAACTCCAACCCATGTTAAAGGGGTGGGGTTTTGAGGGCAGGATTAGAGTCATGATACCTGTCACGTCTTGACTTATGAGTGTGTCATCTGTCATATTTGAATTTTACAAAAAGATGCCCTGTAAGTTTTTTTTCCCCATGTCTGAAATGACATTTTCATCACCCCCCCCCCCACCAAATGATACATTCTTCCCTCATAAAGGGAGATCTTTTGGCTCTGTAAATGGTATGATGCTGTGACAGATACAATCTAATCAACATGAGTGTTCCGTTAGCATTTTGACACAACTGGCTTACTTTTCTCATCTGAATGATTTTTATAAGGTCAGATTCTTCTCTGATGTCTCTTTTGAGAAAATTAACTTCTGTGGCAGTGCCGTATTTCATTAAGAAACCAAAATATAACCTAAATAGTTAGTTAGAGATTACAATCAGAGTCATCTGAAGTTGAGGTATTTCTTATCTGTGTTCCGTCGCAGAAATACATAAACCTACGCCAATCTGGAAAAAGCTCAGCATCTGTTCTGGTTTAAAACAAATGATGGATGGCCCACTGAGGAAGCCTCCCTTGTTTTTGCTTGTCTGAAATGCTCGGCGTAGCACAGTTCAAGGTGATGACACAGGCTGATAACAAACGTTCAACGGTCATGATATTGAGATACTCAAGCAAAAGTCTCTTTTTTACTTGGCGTAATAAGCTAATGAGGTGTAGAGAGACATTCTTCTGACATTTAAAAGGTTACTAAACTATTAAAGAGAAGGCTAAAAATTCATTGAAAACAGTTTCTAGAGTCATAACCATGTTGAAGTTATTATTATTGGGGTTCAGCCATGTTGGATCTTCTCCAGTAAAAATTACAAACACCTGATAGGATATAGGAGTGAAACTGGAGACACAGCTACATCAATCCAGCATCGCTGTGTTTTCTTCTCATTGTTTCAGTTCGACATGAATCATCAGAAGAAGACAAGTGAAAAAAAGCATGAAATCATGTGTGTTTACAATCGAACGAAAACCTTCCTGTGTGACGTGTTGAGGTTTTCTGTTACATGAATGTATTCCAGAGTGTATGGTATCACTTGAATTCACTCCAAGCATCACATTCTCATGAAAGGGGATGCATTTATGGCTAGACTTTGTATTATAAAACAGTATGAGAAATTTATATTTGTTATAATTAAATAGAGTCCCACCTTTGTGATGAAAAGATGCCAGTATCATCAATCAACACAGAAATCTCCCAGGCAAAGTTAGAGTGTTAGTAAGTAAACTAGCACCTTTCACAAGTCAAAGACCTCAAAGTGCTTCACAATAATAACAAGCACAAAAACACAGAAATGCGTGTAATAACATGTGTTGAAAAATGTCGATAGACGTGATGGAACAAGTTCCAAAATGAGTGCCAGTAACTGTTTTGTCCATGTTCAATTATGGGGAAAAGTTTCCCCATATGGCACTGACAGGCAGAGCACTTCTAAGGACTTTGTAAGGTAAGTTAGAAAAGTGGCTGAATCCACTGAGAAAAGCCTTAAATTGAGAACTTACGGAATAGTTCAGTTTCCTGTTGCTTTATATGTCTTCCTGTGCACATAATCCAGGTGTACTTTCAGACAGGACGCTGTCGTTTATTTTCACTCTCACCATGCGCTCACACGAAAATCCGCCTTGAGGATTATGTCAGAAAGGTTGCTTTGCTGTGACAGGAGGAACCAGCATTTTACCTTAAAAAGTCTTTCTATTTCTTTCAAGCTGCCAAAGAGAGTTAATTACTGCTTTTGAATTCCTCTGTGATTACATGGATTTTTTTCTTCTGGGAGTTGAACATCCCTTTGGAAAGAGCAAAAATCAAAACAGATTAATCTGAGAAGCAAATATGATGTTGATCCTCCCAGTGAAAACCTTTTCAGGTTTCCCTGTGTTTCAAACTCACCTTGTTTATTAAGACAGAAAAACTGAATAGTAAACTTCAAAAATACTTTTCTTGGCTTAACTCTTTGCAGAACTTTGGCACCTAAAATTATTTTATCCCACCTCTGTAAAATTAGATGTTGTTGCATATAATTGCACAGGTATAATTCTAATTCCCCTAAAAAAACAATTTAATTAATCAACTAAAATCAAACATCTCTCAGGCTTTGCTTGTTAATCATCTGTGAATGTTACAAACTCTCTTAGACACTGAAATGATCATAATTAAATATTGAAGTGTAGACTCAGTGCCTCTTCATAAGTTACAAAATGTGTATTCACTCTAATGTGATTGTAATAGTTTTATTTCTGACAATAATGACTTTGGTTAAGGCAGCAAATCCTTGTTTGCGTAAAACAGTAGACAGCAATTTATAAGAAACGGCTGTCTGGAAACTGCTGATGGTTTTTAATGTTAGTTGGGGAAAAGCTCCTGCTTTCGAACCTCCACTCTAAGGCTTGGTTTTAAAAACTTCATTCATAAAAAATCCGATATGAACATGTTAGCCTAACTGTTTTCCAGATGACGATGACGGCAGATTCTTTGGGCGTGATTTCCCATCAAAATTAATCTGTTAACATAAAGAAATATATACACAATATTAAAAAATATAGTCACCTTGTATCCCATGGAACTTATGTTTACTAAAGATTAGTCGCCTATTTATTTCACTTAACTAACAGGTGGAAAGAAAGAATAGTTGTTATTATCAGGAAAAAAATAACACTCCATCATTCATATTGCATCTGAGCTAGATTCCAGTCATTTAGCACTCCCAGTGGAGAGACTGCATGAAAACGTCTTTACTGACAGTAAAAAAAAACATTTATTTCCAGGAATAAGGCGTTACTCTTGGATTGTTTCACAGAGAACATACTAAGCCAGTCAATTCAGTCTCTATGGGAGTACCTAACATTGCTCAGTGTATGATTGAATATAGCAGGGACTCAGGGAGAACACCTACAGTTCATTCACACCTAATATCTATTAATGATAGACTGTTTATGTGGCTGGAAGTGTCAGTGCAGTGAAACAATCCCACATTAACCAAATGTTGCTGACAGGAATAACCTCTCTCTCTGCGGCCAGCAGATATTTTATGTATATTTTGAGTTTGTTCCATGTTGGTTTATTGAAAAAAATGTGATACAAAAGTATCAAACAACATCCTTCATTTTTGTTGAAGGTTATAGAAAACATGCAATTAAACTGAAATGAGTAAAACAGAAAGATAATTAAAAATATAAAGCCACTTTGGCAACAATAAGAATAATCAATGAAATTAAAAAATCCTGCCAGATCCTGATTGTTGAACACAATCATCCTGACCTTGAATGATTCTACAAGTGAGTATTCCAGATGAATGAACGATCTTCTAATCTATTCCCCACATTTAGTCATTTTACAACCACAAACTTTAATATAAGTCATAAGGTAACAAAAGGTGGTTTCCTGGATTTCACGTTGTATAAAAGTCTCTTCAGATTGTCTTTTGATTTTGTGATGACAGTCGTGCAGCTCCAGGTGGCAGCATGCTGGAATCACTCGGTCATATTCTTTCTGATTTAGTCACTTAAAAATATTCCAGTCTTCTTTATTTTTCTATTAGAGGCATGTTTTTTTTGGATGATTATTCCATCTGATTTACATTCAGGCAGTTATGATGCGTAACTATAAAACCAGCTGGAGCACCTGATTAGCATCTCAAAGGTACAAAAAGTACTTGAACCCCAAATCCAAGAGGAGTTGAGAAGGAGGCTTTGTGACTCCAGAGCAGCACCAAAGAGAAGAGATAGAAAAGGGAAGTTCAAACCATCCCTTCCATCAATCACAATTAGCAAGGATCAAATCGCTGAATTTAACGTCTCTTAGCTTTCTAACCATGTGGCCAGACACAAATTTAATGAGGAGCAACAAGAGCAAAAGAGGCAGAGTAGCAGAGCTTGCCAGCATCTAATGGTGTCTTCCAGGACACCATCGCCTCTGCTGCTCAAACATTGAGCTGGTATGTTATGACAAGTCATGCAGAGACTGAGGTCTGTTCAGATTTCTTTCAAGGCTGAGCGGAGATCCTTCCTACCTTCAGCCCCACCATGTTATGTTATGATCCAGCGTACATAGAGAGTGTTTCCACCTCCATTTGGACTCTTTTTCACTGGCCAGGTGAGGTTAAACCCAAATGGTTAATGATTTTCAATGATGGGCAGCTTTCACAGTGCATTATTGCCCAGAGAATCAAGGCAATTGAAAGCAGCAGCATTGATAGACTGACTGTTGGAGCGTTTTCATGCTCTGAACTTGTTTTGTACACATCTCTCTTTCAAAATGAGATTAAAGCTTAGTGACATATAACATAAACATTTAGATTCTGTTAACTTGATTTTACCATCTTCTGTGATGCCGCTCCAGTCGTCTTAACGATTAAACAGTCACATCCAGGCACACTGGAAACATAAAAGCTGTGTACATGCATACCAGAACTGACAGAGATCTGCTGCAAGGGATACACCACATAATTTACAATGGAGCATAGACAGGAATTTAACGAGTGCATCTTTATAGTCCAGCTTTTAAAACTTTATTCACCATTATCTTAAGCCTCTTCTCTGGACGTTTACAGTCCCGGACAGGACTTTACTCTTATCATTAGGACATTTCAAATCGGAATGTTTTTGCACTCCCATCAGCAGAGTCTCCTGCCCACGGTACCAATGATTAACTCTTTGTGGGTTGGATTCTAAAAGGCAGGACATAAATAGAGAGTAACTGTCATCCTTCTGTGTTGTTCCTCATCTGCGCTGGAGACATGGGGAGTGGATTCTACATCAGCAAAACGGTGGCAGTAGTCTGTCTGATTGCAGCTGCTGGAGTTTTAGCGGTCATCATTGGCCTCTCAGTGCTGTACGCTCAGGAGAGGTCGAAGAATGTTGAGTTACTTCCAACCACTGCTGGACCCAGTACAACCAGCACTGCTTCCACCACACCATCTGGACCTGAAGAGCCCTGGGACGACTACAGACTTCCAGAAACCCTCTTTCCTGTCCTCTATAACATCACCCTGTGGCCCCGGCTGACTCCCAACGCCGACGATCTGTACGTCTTCACCGGACACTCCAGGGTTCTTTTCAGATGTGTGATCAAGACCGATCTCATCCTCATCCACGCCAACAAGCTGAACTTTACTATGTTTGATGGATTTCATGCCAAACTGTACATGAAGGGAGGTACAGCACCCACCCTGAAACAAACCTGGCTGGAGGGTCCCACCCAGTACCTGGTGATTCAGCTCAACGAGCCGCTGCAGCCCGGCACATTTTACGAGCTCTACACAGAGTTTGTTGGAGAGTTGTCAGATGACTTGGGAGGCTTCTACAGGAGCGAATACTTTGAAGACAACGTGAAAAAGTAGGAGGTTTTATGGTTTTCCTTTTACTTGGTCAGATTTAAGCCTCAGTGCTTTAAAAGAAATTTTCAGACAAATGCATTTAAGCGTAGCATTATGTGCCACAATGGATTTGATACAACTGAAGTCATATTATTTTCTTTTACCAAACCAAACCAACTTTATTTATAAAGCACTTTAAAACAACCACAGCTGATACAAAGTGCTGTACATTAAAACACAACATAATAATAAAAATAAAATAAAATAAAAAACTTGCAGTTTAAAAACAAAAACATACAATTTAAAACTAGATCCCGCTGGTGTTGAAAGTCAAGTAAAATAGATGGGTTTTAAGACAAACTTTAAAAGACTTTTAAGTCAATATGTTGACTGTGCTGGAATTTACAACAATGACAAGGGTGTCAAATAGATACAAGAGCATCTTAATAAATTAGGGTATCCTAAATTTTTTCTATTTCTGTACTATCTAAGCCTTTATTTCTGTTAACATGGATATATAACACTTACAGCTAAGAGTTCAGCTTATGTCTGATAAGGTGTTAAAGAAGTCAGATTTCTCCATTAGCAGCCTCCAGTTAGTCTGCCCTGTTGGGTCTATCTATCTCTCATCTTCCTGTTGACACTACTTCCTTCTAAGGAAGCAAGCTGTCCAGTTATTAGTGCTTTAGGTAGTTTTTGGCAGGTGCCAAGTCCAGCTGGAAAAGGGAAGCAGAATCTCCATGAAACTTGAAGCAGAAGGATACCTGAGGTGGTCTAAAGCTGGCTGCAACTATAGTCCAGTCCTTGTAAATGTCCTCCAAATTTGGATTCAGCACTCTGTCAGCAGCTTCTCTCTTTCCCATTTACCTTTTACGGCTTTCACTTCTTCTGGAGGGTGTCAATGACTGTCGACCACGCAGCTGTCAAGTCAGCAGTCTTGTATTAGTCACATTATAAGATTTCTCTATTAAACATCCTTCTCTTTTTGGTCTTACATAACATTTTATTTTTTTTTTTTTTACCGAGAAACTGGATATTGGGGTTTCTTTTAGCTGTAAGCCATAATCATCAAAATGAGCAGAAACGAATACTTGAAATACTCTTTTTGTAAAATCTCTACCAGTCTCACGTTTAGAATAAAATGAATGAAAATATTCTATTACTGATAGTTTAGTTGATTGAGATGCAACTGTAAAACCACAGGATAAACCTAGCTTAGCTGAAACACCTTCACAGCTGAAACAATACAATAGTTAACAAGTCAATAGTTAAACAGAAGTTACCAATTCACACATGGCCATCAACATTTCCTTTTAGGTAATGAAAGACTGTCTTCTGTGTCCAAAGGCACAAAAATAAGTTATTTTATTTAATCATTTATTTATTTTGTATACCTGCTCAACCCTGGATGGAAGGGGTGGTGACTTTTTCCAATCATAGTAATTCGGTGAGAAATGGAGTGCACACTGCTCAGCGCCTCAGAAAAACTGGGATTTCTTGCCTTGCTTGAGGTAACAAGCAAGACCTTGAAGTATCATGTATTCTAGAAAGTGAGATGAAGATCCTTTACATGTCATTGAAACTTGCATGAAAATGTGCACCTTGCTTTTTCTTTTTGATAATTTAAAGTGGTCATTCCAAGACGAAAAATCAGTAATCTACTCTGGATAAGTAATAATAGACAGGAACCACAAATACAACTCAACTGCCCGGGGTTTAAGAGTCGTAGGAAACCCTTAATTTGATGCAGTACGTGCACAGATTCCTCAACGCATAATACACATTTAACAATTTAATGATCTTCAGGAAATTCCAAACAATGGAAATATGTATACAATCAGTTTTATACACACATTTTGTTCAGCTGTGTGTTGGATTAATGACTGGGTTTCCTGCTTTATCAGAATTGTAGCAACAACTCAAATGCAGCCAACAGATGCCAGGAAAGCTTTCCCCTGCTTCGATGAGCCAGCAATGAAAGCTGTCTTCCACTTGACCTTGATTCATCCTCAGGGGACTGTGGCTTTGTCTAACTCCATCAACGACGGTAAGTCTGTGCCCATTTTATCTGGAAATGACTATCTATCATTAAAATAAATCAATTTGCTCTCTTCTTTCTCATTGGTTCATTGTAGACAGTGACTTGCTTAACAACTACACCAATGTATTAACAGGCGGTTCCTGTTGTTACATGTCGAAGCACATGATTGTGAACCTGCTGTTGTTTTTGATCTTTCATAGATCCTGTCAACATCTCTATGAATGGAGAGAGCTTAATTCAGACCAGCTTCAAACCCACTGAGATCATGTCAACATACTTGTTGGCTTTTGTTGTATGTGATTTTGCATACATTGGGACAAACCCGGATGCAGGTGTCTTGGTAATTATAAAATAAATAAATAAAGAATGAAAAACACAGCCAGAATTGTAAACATAACAATTCTAATATAATTCCTTGATTTTATTTAATCGGTGAAACTTATATATGTATTGAAATCTCAACAGGCTTTTGCTTGTTAACATTAATCTTAATCAAGCTTGGTGACTTTCCCTTTAAATGTGTACAATGAAACTGTCTCTTATGAGCTCTGAAGGTGGAAAATACTGAAAAAACATAATTACGATGGCTTGTAAGTGAATTACTGCTAAAACAATATGGATGTAATGCCATAAACATCGGTTAAATATTGCACTCAGATCTCCTTTGAACCCTGACCTTTAATAAAACATATTGATGCAGGATCATAACAATAATCAGGACAGGACACCATAAAATAACACATTAAAAGAATTTAAATGCAGAATTTTTTTATGTTAGGGCACATTTATCCAGCAGACAGTCAATGACACCCTTCACATGGACCACTGGATCCAAGCTTATCAGTGGAAACTTGATCAGATGAGTGAAGAGGGAGAGAAAAAAGTCCACAGGCAACAGTGATAACTGCAGTCTTGAAGAAATTGTGAATCAGAGCCAGATGAAATATTTTGAGGCTGATTATGAAATTGTGCACTGCAGCTGGAGGAGTCAAATGTTTGAGAACCATCACACAAAGATGCCCAGAACATGAACTATAAATGCCGTATTCTTTGTTAATGTTATCCTTGAACACGCAGAACATTAGTAGAAGCCAAATGATTGAAATTAATGAAATGCAACAAGGCATACAGTTGTGCTGCCCTCTGCTGGACTCAAACATCAGATCACATCTTCAGCGTTTTGTGATGGCGTTGAAGTTCTGTTTTCCACCTGTTTTAGATCAGGATCTGGGCTCGCAGGAAAGCCATTGAAGAAGGCCAGGGGAACTACGCACTGGAGAAGACTGGACCCATATTGGAATTTTTTGAGAACTACTACAACTCTTCCTACCCTCTCAAAAAGTCAGGTAGAGGTCCAAAGAAACTACTTAATCTGCTTGCATTACCTGATTATGTTCCTATGGCTCATGTTTTTGCAAGGAATAAAACATGACCTGCTCTGAATTCTGTTATTGCTTTTAGACCAGATTGCGCTTCCTGACTTTAGCGCTGGAGCGATGGAGAACTGGGGTTTGATCACATACAGAGAGCTAACTCTCCTGTGCAATCCCAGAGTGTCGTCTAATGGAAACAAAGAGTGGGTGGCAATGACCATCTCTCATGAGCTAGCTCATATGGTAATGTATTGCTTGACCTTTGTAAGTGAAATATTTTAAACTGTATATGTATTTACTGGAGATTTCTCCTCTCAGTGGTTCGGGAACTTGGTGACCATGAGGTGGTGGAACGACTTGTGGCTCAATGAAGGGTTTGCCTCATATGTTTCTTATCTAGGAGCTGATTACGCTGAGCCTGACTGGAATATGGTGAGCTTGGGTGTTCCGATGAGAAACTTTAAAGGTTTTGACATCTGTCTTGATCATCTGTCTTTGTCAATCTGTCTCGACATCTATTTGTTTCCTTCACAGAAAGACTTAATTGTTCTTAATGAAATTGTCGGTGTGATGAGGGTGGATGCCTTAGCTTACTCCCACCCCCTCTCTTCCAAAGAGGAGGAAATCCTGAGCCCAGATCAGATCGATCAACTGTTTGACTCAATCACATACAGCAAGGTAAATTGTATCATCTCTGATCTAAACACATACTATCACAATGGTAATGTCACTGCATTTCATGAAGGTACAATGAGGACTCAGTCATCACGGCTCTCCAACTAAAATCTTTGTTTTTTCATTGCAGGGTGCAGCAGTTCTCAGAATGCTCTCAAACTTTATTACAGAAACTGTCTTTTCTAAAGGACTTCACGTGAGTAGAGGTTATAAGAGATAAAAGCATTAATAACTTCAATATTGTGTTGATAATAACAGAGATCTATCTGCAGACATATTTAGAGGAGTTTGCGTATAACACCACAACTTACAAAGACCTCTGGAAGCACCTGCAAATGGTAAGACATCATTATGTATCTGCACAGCTTTCTTGGAAATAAAGCTTTGACTTAAAACTTTGGGAAATACTTAAAAAAATGCAAAGTGCATTTTGTAAACAACCAGTCAGAGCAAAAAAACCCAAAACAAAACAAAGTGAAATATCATTTTCCACGAACCCCATGTAACAGGAAATTGGAAAAGAATAAAATGTGAAGGGATTAAATCACCAGCCCCATGTAAAAAACTTGATAAGTTATCTTTTTTTAAATGTTAAGAAGAAAAACATAATTTTTAGGCATGAACAGCTGCTCTCAAACACATTTCAACTCTTTTTTTTGTCACTGAATGTTTTTTTTTATTAGGCAGTAGATAAAGCTGGTATAGCATTGCCTCATTCTGTGGAGGTTATTATGAACCGATGGATCCTACAAATGGGCTTCCCAGTGGTCACCATCAACACCCAGACTGGAAAAATCACACAGCAACACTTTCTGCTGGATCCAGACTCTGTTGTGGACACACCTTCACAGTTCAAGTAGGCTTCAGCGTCTCATGGAGGAGTCACTTGTGCCTGACAATGTGCTACGAAAAACTTAATTTGCTCTTTGTTTTCAATTGTGTGTGTGATTTTATGAAATTGGCTCCAGCTACGAATGGTTTGTCCCTGTTACCTGGATTAAGACTGGTGGTTCTGAACAGCAGTACTGGCTTCTTAACAAGGAAGGTAAGAATCATTTCAAGTCAATGAATATTATGAGCCACTCATAGAAAGATTATGGCAATGATCAATACATCCATCCATTTTCTTTACACCCTTGTCCCTCAGTGGGGTCAGGAGGTGCTGGTTCCTCTCCAGCTAACGTTCTGTGCGAGAGGCGGGGTCACCCTGGACAGGTCGCCAGTCTGTTGCAGGGAAACACAGGACAAACAATCATGCACACACACACACTCACATCTAGGGACAATTTGGTGAGGCCAATTAACCTGACAGCCATGTTTTTGGACTGTGGGAGGAAACCGGAGAACCCGGAGAAAACCCACGCATGCACAGGGAGAAAACATGCAAACTCCATGCAGAAAGACCGGGGCTGGGAATTGAACCCAGAACCTTCTTGCTGCATGGCAACAGCTCTACCAACTATTTATTATATTTTCTTTTCATTTAGCCACAAACGCAGAACTGGTTATTGGTGGCTCTGATTGGTTGGTGGTCAACGTAAACATGACGGGTTTCTATAGAGTCAACTACGACGAAACAAACTGGGAGCGTCTTATTGCCAAGCTGACCTCAAACCATCAGGTACAACTCATGCAGCGCTGCTGCTTTCTTTCTGTTATTAATGTCTGAAATTGCTGCTCATGACATTTTCTTTGTTTCTAGGAAATTCCTGTGATCAATAGGGCTCAGATTATTGATGATGCCTTTAGTCTTGCAAAGTGAGGTCACACTTTTGCAAAAATATTGAAGTTGAGTTTCTGTAAATAAAAAAATAGCAAGGAGTCTAATTTCTTTTTATTTTCAGGGCAAAAATAGTTGAGACAACTCTGGCTCTGAGGACGACTACATTCCTGAATAAAGAAGTTGAATATATGCCCTGGGAGACAGCCAGGCGTAACCTGAATTACTTCTTTCTTATGTTTGACCGTAGTGAGTTGTATGGACCCATGCAGGTTTGTTCATATTGTGAAGCTAAAGATATTAGACGACATAGATGGAAAATTAAATGTAAATGCCTCATATCATCACAGAACAAAATAATTATGTTAAAATCTTTATGTTTTTTCTTTATTCCTCAGGCCTACATAAAAAAACAAGTCACCCCCTTGTTTCATTACTTCCGAGATCTCACTGTAAATTGGACAAAGATCCCAGTAAAGCACACAGATCAGTAAGGATGCTTTGGATTTATTTATTTATTTATTTACCATGAAGTGCACATACATTGCATGTCTTTACCACTCAACCCAGTGGTGAAGACATGCAAAAAGTTTAAATGCATCTTTAATTTATATTATGAATCTCACACTGAAATAATTCAAGAAATCCAAATTTCAGGCAGAAAATAAATCCCATGTTAGAAGTTGTTTTTGTTGTTGTTGCTGTTTTTTTTTTTAATAGATCAAGTTATTGGAACCATTGAAAGAGTCAGATGAAATAAATGTAGTGAAAGTATTTTTGGTATCTCTTCTTGATATTTTAGGATGGTCACAGTTTCTGGGAATATTCAGCTCTCAATGCATGATCTCCAGTGTCCCTGAGGTGAAAAATATCAAAGGAACACGTTTACACAGTTACTTTTCAAATTGGGAATGACAAGAGAACATGGAAGGAAGACAGGTGTATCCCCATTCACCTTGTCTGTATCTACAGTGTGCTGTCATGAACACAGAATGTACTTCAAACATTATATGTTCTACTTAAAACAACATTGTGTTCTTCAGGATACACAAGTGAGACTCACTCACTGTTATACCCTCCCTCCCATTCTGCTCCCATGAAAAAGAAAAAAGTGAGATGGATAAGGAGGAAGTCAGTAAGATAAATACCAGACGTTTCCCAACTTGTACTTTTTAATTTTAATTGCATACATGGTATCGCTCATCCTAAGCTTACCCCCTTAGTGACTTCATCCCAGGACCGCGTGTTCTCTTATTCGCTTTTCATACCTAAGATTTTCTCTGAATCCAAAATGTATCCATTATCTCACAGCTGTGACACCTCTGTTACTGAAATGTGTCAGGCATGTTTGAAGAGACATAAAGTCATTATCTAACAGCTAAAGAAACCGTGGGAATTTACTGCATACTCACTCAATGAGTTTTATTGGAAAATTACAAATTATAGTTTTCACTGTGCTGCTTAGGTTTAGGTTTGGCCTCCTCCTTGCTTTTTTTGGACTCTGAGGATCTCTCCTAAATCCAGAGTAACAGGATGTTTCAGCTGAGCCAATTATCCATATTTAACTGCTGTTGCTTCTGCGGATTCTTGTGTTGCAACCTTTGTCTGTGTCTGTATCTTCTCTCTCTGCAACTCTTTAGATTGCGGCGCATTATAGCCTTGCACAGCACTGATACCTCTTGTTCTCATCATTTCCACATGCAGTTTTTGTTTGTTACTTTTTTGCTCTGGAGGAAAAAAGCTTAGATTATTTTTCGTTTGGGTCATCCCAGTCCTATTTTTACTGGGGCACAGTGTATGTGTCTTGCAAGTAACTGATACTGATCATCTGGGAAATAAAATATTAAGTGTTTCCGCATACCCATTGTAATGTCCTCTTGTATCACTGGTTGGGAATCACTGCATTAAACCATTATAATGTCAGGCATTCTCACTGTGCTTATGTTGTCTCTGTCCAGATACAATCAGATCAATGCGATCTCCATGGCCTGCAGCTCAGGAGTGGAAAGCTGCAGAGAACTTACATCTGGCTGGTTTAAAGAGTGGATGAACAACCCTGCTGTCAACAAGTAAAGTCTTCTCAGAAAATGGAGCTCTAGTAATATTTCCAGCATGTTTCTTCCAATTCGTTGAGTTCTTGGTATTTCCCTTTGGACCTTGCTTATTCATAAACATTTTTACAGAATTGTTTTGGTTTGTTTTTACTAAACTTTGCAGCATCGATGCCAACCTGAAGTTCACAGTGTACTGCAATGCGATTGCAGCTGGAGGAAAAGCAGAATGGGACTTTGCATGGGAGATGTACAAGAACGCCACGATTGCCTCAGAGGCAAAAAAACTTATGCATGCTCTGTCCTGCACCAGAGAGCCCTGGCTGTTAAACAGGTTTGTCTTTGTCCCTTGCACACACACACACACACACACACATGCACACACACAGTCAGTGTGATTTTTGAAATGGTTTGTGAAACTTCTATGTTTTTAGTTTGACTCTCAAAACTATTTTGTTCAGGTATCTACAGTACTCCCTGGATCCAGAGAAGATCCGGAAGCAGGATGTATCTTTTACTTTTATGGACATTGGACGTAACCCTATTGGCCAACCTCTGGCTTGGGATTTTATTAGAGCCAACTGGGACTACATAATAAACGAGTGAGTTTTCTCAGTATTCAAAGATTTTGCAAGTTGCTTGCAAAATCCTAACCATCTGTTTTGGATGGGGTTAGTCATGTGCTGTTGGAGCAAGTAAATCAGCAAAATACATAACAATAAAAACATTTGTATTAACGTGTCTCTCAAAGCAGCTTTGTTTGCTAACTTGAATGTTAGTCCAAGAAATGACATCATTCTGTTTATTTTTACTCTTTCTGCAGATATGGAAGAGGAACAATTTCCATTGGAAGTATTATTAATGAACTGACAGAGCGATTCTCAACTGAGTATGAATACAAACAGGTACTGATTTCATAATTAAACTATTAAATTCCTTATAATTGAATTAAGGGTGGTGACGCTGTTTCTTATTTAAAAAATCCTTTTTTGATGTTTTTTGGAAATGATTTTGCTTTTCCCACCCTTTCTTCTGTAGTTGGAGCTTTTCAAGAGAGAGGTTGAAGCAAAGCTTGACTCAGCAGCTGAGATGTTTGATCTAATGCTGGAGAAAACCAAGGCCAACATGAACTGGGTGGCCCTAAACAAGAAACCACTGTCTGATTGGTTGAGCAGTCAAACATCTGGAATTTAGTGTACAGAGGATGAATCATGCAACAGATTTTTCTACAAATCCTTTTTTTTTTGCCTGAAGCTATGTATTTAAATTTTGTGGATTTTGTTTTATCAAATATTTTTAATGAAGCGTTTTGGTAAAACCATATTTTATGAAATAAATTTATTTGATTATATGAGTGCTTTATATTAGGGGAAAAAATTTATATAGTTAAGAGTTTTTTATGTGTACTTGCCAATGTTTTTTTCTAATATCTTACCTGTAGCATATTTCACCTCATTACATGTTTAGGCTGAAATTTACAACGTTATGAAACAGATTCTATTTTTGCATCATCATATTATTTTTCTTTGGAAAGAAATGTGTGGTTGAAAGTTTCACAACACTTTCAGAAATTAAACTCCAGCCAAATGTCTGCCTCTGTTCTGACATATTTGCATACACTCATATATAATGTTGCTTCTAATGTTATCTAATAAATGCTAAAATTAATACGAATACAAAAATAGAACAGAAGATAAAAAAAAAAACTTTCAGAAAATACCAGTAGGAATATGTTAGAAAAATAAAAAATCTGCTCCACATAAATCCATAGCTCAGATGGGAGAATTTTTTGGCTAGATAATTATTTACTGTGGAATAGAAACAGAAAAATCATGCCTCTATCAATGATTTTTTTAAAAACAGAAAGCCTTACACAATGCCTTGCATTGGTGGGTCTACATACAAGATGGCTCTATAAAACCGAATATCATCCTAAACATTGTCTAATCGTCAGACTTCACAGGAACATGGATAGAGATAAAAACAGAAAAATCTTTGTATAAGGACTGAAAAAGGCTTGAAACTGGAAGGTTTAATAAAACAGTGATCCTAAACTTAGAGTTACATTTTAATAGTTTGGATCACAATATTTAAATGTGTTTGAAAGGCCTGGTCAAAGGTCAAATGATCCCAATGTAATACTTTTTTTGCAAAGACGAATTAGCAAACATATAAGTTTTATGTGTGCAAAGCAGAGGACTGTGTGCTAACTACAACTCAGGAATGCATGTCTACAGAAGAAAGTCATGATTTAACACCTTAGTTGAGGTGTGAGGAAAGCATTGAGTGTCGGCATTTGTCCAACTCTGTCCTATGACAAACCTCTGTTTACATTTGGTGAAGTGTAATATCTACCAAGTGAATATTCTGACTGTAGAACATTAAAAGCTTCATTTTACATCTTTAAAAGCAGGATGAGACACATGGTGTTTAACTGGCTCTACATCAGCTGTCACCTCTCTCAGTGGGACTCTTTCCTGAAAAGCTTTAGAGGGGATGTGTTACCTGTTTAACACATCCTACAGACAGCTGCTGCGTTTGTATGAATCAGAGGCCAAACACTGGGTGTGAATGCTGCATGTGTAGCTGAACATTTGGGCTTGGAGTAATTAAAGCAACGAGGGATTTTATGATAAATAATGTTTATTTTCTTCTCAGCGTGGACACTTAATAAATACACACATCTATGTACAAAAAAGTAGGTAAGCAACAGAAAATGATTTGTTAGAAGCTTGAGAAGTTCAGTCCGTGTATTTGTTTACTTTTTGCAACAAATCTCATTGAGGACGATGGTATTTCAATTCTGTCCAGTGAATGCCGAAGCTTTTGATTGTTCATGGTGATTCCAGGATTCCTCACTGGCGAAGTAACCTGCACTTAAATCCTGAAAACAAATGACAAAGACTGATATTTTAACCGTACCACAGGGATACATAGAGAGGTGTCTTTATTTATATAAAAAGAAACTTTAACTGTACCTGATATGAATGGTGCAGAGAGCACAGCTGCTCTGTGTTCATGGCTGTCGGTTGATCCAGGAACTGGCTGAGTGTTTGTGCCGGTTCCACAAAGCCCGAGGTTCTCCTCTGCTCCAGCAGCCCCTGGCGGAGCCCCAGCTGCTCCGACAGATAAGAAATGTATCGAATGGCGAGGCGCAGCGTCTCGATCTTGGTCAGCTGTCCAGCTGGCGCCATGGAGGGAGGAAGGTATGTCCTGAGGTGATGCAAAGCTTTGGTCAGGTCCCTCATCCTCAGCTTCTCCCTCTCGCTTGCAGTCTGCCGCTTTTTACTTGGATACTTGGACCTGGACCTCTTCATGGGGATGGTAGCTGAAGAGGAAGGCCTGGAGCTGAGGACGCTCTCCGACTGTTGGGATGGTTGAGGCTCCAACGTGTTGCTGAAGAGGAAACAGTTCAAGGCATCTTGCTCCTTTCCTAAGGCCCGAAGGGAAACTGGGGAAAAGCAAAACGTTTCCACAGAGAAGGTAGGAGAGAGGCTGCTGCCTGCGCTGACATAGCCAGGATCTGAGGATGGATCACAAGCTGGAGACTTTTCTAGAAGACGATCATAATCAAAGAACAAGGAGTTCTCCTGAAGATGGAGAGCAGAACAGTAGGACATTTCCATAGTCGCTGCTGAAGTATCACTGGTCCTGTTGTGGGTTGATGCTGCAGTGCTGGATTGTCAGTGGGTTTCTGCTGAAGGATGCTCTGGATATTGAGAAGAGAGAAGGAGACTGCTCAATATATGTGGTGAGGGGTGTGAAGCGTCACCTTTTGGAAGCCACCTCTGGTCCTGAGGAGCTCTGGGAGCAGGGATGACACCTTGGCCAGGGGGTCCCATGGGAAACTGGCATGCTCCACAACAAGGTGTGATGTGGCTCTTCTAGTGGGAGCATCATGCTTCTACAGGTGTTTGAAAATAACACTATCATGAAGGGGCCACATGCCTGACCTTAAGTCTGAGATTAACATTAGAACTTCAGTGATTCATTGAAGCCCTGGAATGATCTACAACAAAAAAAAGTCAAAATATATATATTTTTTAAAGTTCCTGTGAATCACTGTATGCTGAGTAAGTACTTGTCTGAATGAAATATTAAGCTTGCAGGCCCATTATCTAAATATATATAAATGCTGTTTGCATAGATAAGGAAAAACTTGCTTTATATTTATTACTGAATGCTTTGGTCTTGGTCTTTCCTGTCATTTTACTCCTTTTAGAGCCGGTCAGCATAAGTGTGCCGTGTCAGCTGGGAGGTGTGAATGATTAACACCTTTAACTATTTGGCCAGCAGGTGGTCTCAGGCCTCAGAACCTGGATGGAAAAGATGCAACAAGTCTTCAGACAAATATTTAATTTAAAGCCAAAATATGCTACATCATGAAAGCACTATTTAATCCCAGGTATTTAATTGCTGTTTAATTGCCGGTAAATATCAACAAAGTATGAAATGCCAGTCTCCAAAAGAAAGTATCGACCCCAGTTGCAGTTCATATTTTGTAAATCTTTCTCTGACTCTTGAACTGAACCTTGAAACCCTGATATGCTTTGAACAACCAGTTTTTCCAGCAAGTCATATATTGGGTCCCTTTGGTATCCAACCCCTATAACAACTCCTACAATAAGGTTTATGTAGCAAAATCCTCCTTCAGTGTAATTTTATTTGATTTTTGTAGAAACAAAGTTTTGGATTTTTGTTATTTGTGTGCCATTGTCATCCAAATTAACAGAAATTAACCCTTGCCATGTCCTTGCCCTTATCTGTCTCTATATATCTCAATGATATATAAAGCATTGAAACAAAACTGTACAGCAGTCACTGTGAACTTAGCATCATGAATTTAAGGAGTCTGCAGACTCCAGTTCAAATCGTAATTTTCTGCAACATATAAAATTGATACAAATCTTTCAAAAACTTTAGCCTCATTTATTGTGACATGCATCCCGAACAGATCAAGAGAAAAGCAATCATTTTAATTGGAATGAACAAATGCTGCAGTACAGATGGGAAAAGATTAGAGGTGACTTTTACAAATGCTCGACAAACACTTAGTGTCCAGCGATGTCCTTTTGACGGGATTTGTTTTCACTTCTACTGTGGAGCTGAGTCCCAAGTTGCTTTCCCACAAACTGCTGTGTTACATTTGTCTCCTGGTAAGAGGTGTGAACTGGTGCCGCGCCGCTTTACACCGCCACACTAATACAAGAAAAACAGACATTTAAATGCAAATAAACATTTAAAGGAAAAATAGGACTCAATAACGTTCAGGAATCTTGGTTAGTTTGAATTAAATGTAAAATTTAATCTCTTGTAGGACTTCAAAGCATAGGTAGGTTATGAAACAATATCAGAGGCATCTCCTGGAACTCTGTTCAATCCTTGATTCAAAAATTAAAAAAAATTCAATAAATGGCAATACACATTTCACACATTTCATATTTTCGTAGCTGTGCAATAAAATGTGAAACGTTTCAGTGGGTGTAAAAGCATTCAGAAGGGCATTCTTTGTAGGTACATTATTTTCTGTTATTCATTGATTATCTGAAAATTTTTTTTAACTTAGGGGGGGGGGGGGGGGGGGGGGGGGGGGGGGCGGGGGGGGGGGGGGGGGGGGCGGGGGCGGGGGGGGCGGGGGGGCGGGGGCGGGGGTG
>CAEGAF010079357.1:0-13780 GCA_903067075.1 Micropoecilia bifurca | reverse complement strand
CCAATGAACTGACAAAGAAGTGTTAGAAGTTCCTCCTGAAATCCTTATCAGCTCTTCATCCTGCCATAAAATTATCTTCTCCAAAGAGGTGAGAGATGGTTCAGGAGGAGGGGGTCAGGATGTCTCTGTGGCCATCTGGCAGTAAATAGCATCACACTTTGTGAAGGTCTTTGTCTTTCTGTGACTATATAACAATGTGTTGATCAGGGCTCTTTTTCTGACTGCGCTCAGTGAGAAGGGTCTTCGAACGCTTTTTGCCTTCGAATAAAGAAACTTAAAGACAAAGATTAATCTTTCTCTTATTATTGAAACAGATTCTCATTCCTTCATAAAATTTCTACAACAACAATTTGGCTGAAAATGGAAAATACATTCACACATTCTGACAACCTGGCGGCCATGAAAAGTTTACACACACACCCACAATTTCTCTGTCGGACAGAGATCAGGGCTTTGTAACAGAATGTTGACCTTTTGACCTGTTGACCTGTAGTCTCTCTCTCTCCTGAGGGACATCGTCCTTCTGGACTGGTTTGAACTTCCTGGTTGATGTCTTTAGATGTTGCAATATTTTCCACATAATGTTCTTTCCTCATGATGCCATATATTTAATAAAGTTTCTCAAACTGTAAAACAACCCCACAGCATGACACTCCAGCCCATATTTCAATCTAACTTTTCAGGTTCCATTTGCAGTAATGGCCTCCTGTTGTTTTGCCTTTCAGCCCATGTTGCTTTAGAATATGTTTCTCTGTGGATGATGTCTGCCTCACCGGCTTCAGCAGCATTTTTTAAATCTACTGAATACTTGTGGTTTCAACTGTAAATGATTTGTGATAGAGAAGGGAAATTAATCTGACGCAGACAAAACAACAAAACCAGCTGTATTGCTTGTAAATGTCTATTTATTTCCACATTCTCATCACCTCGTCTACTGACCATCATCACTTATGGACAAAGTTGTTTCTTGTTCAGTTTAACAGGTGGAGCAAATCTTAGGATTTCCTCAGTTAAGAGCATAATTCATTAATGGCTACTTTAGGGAAAAAATTGTTTTGGCTCATGATGTTTTTGAACAGTATAGATCAGATTGTGATGCCTGTCAGGATGTGGTGGTGGGAACATCTGAATGTGTTTGAGCCGCAGCAGAGAGGAAAACATTTAATCAGAGTCTCATTGTTCTTCTCTTTAGACGCCATCATGCTCAGCAGGTTCTGAGACCAAAGAGATGATTGACCAAATATCAATTTTCAAATCCATAAGCTGATAAATTTGCTCAAATTGCATGAAAAGGATCACTGATACAGTGTCAGTGAATTGAAGGCTTTTATGGGACTCAACATGAAGAACCTGACCTGATGGTAACTGAACCCCCAGATGAAGCTCAACTCTGCACATGGGCTGTACAACAGCTGACCGTCGTGTTACAACAATATAATCAGATGTATTCAGCTGGAACCTGTTGCCAGAAAGACAAGCACAGGATCTGTGTCCCTGTTTGAGGGTCACAGAAGTGGACGTCCTGCAGAACAGAAATCCTCTCTGATCCCTGCTGGTGAGGAACAACGTCTCCCTCCCTCAGCTTGAAGCTCCGCCGGCCTTTTCTCTGATTTATGCTGTTCTGTGAAGGGTCACAGGATGACTGCTTTAGCTCTTTGGAACATTTGGCTTCCATATTCAGGAAGCAATGCTCTGCAGTGTCAGGGCCTGAGCTTTAAAAAGCAGCAGTGATTCTACCAGAACTGACATTATTTACGTACTGAAGGTGTTCTGCTGATTTAGATGCACATTTCTAATCAGGCCAGTCTGAATCCTAGGAGCAGCTGTATTGGTAGCATCAGTGTGTTGGAGGAATGTGTTGGTCCTGAAGGTTTAGCAGGATCCTGTGCTGTTACCTGAAGAGCTTCAGCTGCATCATGCTGTGTTCAGACAGACTGCTGAATGTTGTCATGCTGCCTGTTCCTCTTTTTAAAGAAAACTACGAAGAACTCAGAGATCACATGAGGAGTTCTGTGGTCAGTTTCTGTTCCCGAGTTTGTCTTTGAAACGATCAGCAACAAGGTTAAACTACCCATCACTCCACTTTCATTTCCCCATTTTATTATCGCTGCACATACCAGTAATAACTTAGTTTATAAAGTTTTAAAAGTCATATAGATTCTACACTGTCATTATTAAGGGTGGAGCCACACTGGAAAAGCTGTCAAGCTTAATTCACTGAGTAAAAAACATCATCTAGGTGAATTCCAATAAGATTCTGTTTATTTTTATAGCACCAATTCTCAACAGGTCATCTCAGGTGATCCTAGTTATCGACTGAGTTAACGCTGCCATCAGCTAATCGCTCTCACGCTCCTATCAATGTTTTACTTTCATAAATATACAAAATAATCCAACGTGTTCATCTGTTTTTGCTCTTTCTTCTCAACCCTCCAGTCAACTGATCCTGGCTCTGGTTCTGCTGGAAGTTTCTTCCTTTTAAATGGACGATTTTCCTCTCCAGTCGCCCTCTGCTGATCAGGAGGAATGAATGCTACAAGTCCATGTCTCAATAGAACCTAGTGCAAAACATTTGTGAAGTGATTCAAGTCAAATTACAATTATATTCGATTTACACACATGAAATGATGCTAAAACTAATTTTTGAAAGACATTGTTAGAACACAGAGGTGTGAAAAGTTTAAGTTCAGTTTAAAGGTGGAATCCGCTCTTTCTGAGTGGAAGTCATCTCTTTCTGTTTCTTTATTTATACTTGCCGGTACTTCAGGCTGTCGCCATCCTGTCTTCAGGAGGTCCAAATAATTTTCTTTTATGTTTAAAGGTTTTCAAAGCCAGGGAGACTTTCTGACATTTTAGCATTTTCAAAGAAAAATAAACAATATGGAACAAGGTCTGACATAAGTTTTACCTGATAACTTACACAAAGGGTTAAATCATGGGGTTAAAATGTCTGCCAACACAAGCAGAGGGACATTGAGGATCCTGTTGAAAGCAAGGGTGTGTCAAAGTTCAGGCTCTGCATCATTCAGACGTTGCCTTTGATCACTGCGATGCAACGAAGGCTTTTTAAATTACAAGGCTCCTCCACACGCGGTTCACAACTACTTCCTTCGTTTCTCTGCATTCAAAGGAGGAGTCTGGTCTACTCTTCAGAGATACAGTGGGAGAGTAGTTTTAAATATTACTATATTGGAATGTGATGGAAAGGAAATTAAAAGCTTGAAGTGGTTTTTGTAGCTCCTTTTTGTGGCCCACGCCAACAAACTGTTTGAAGGACATAGCCCTGAATTTGGACACAAAGAAGAAATAAAGATCCAAAATTCCAGCCACATCTTTCAAAATTAAGTATCTTCACTTGACACAGAACTCTATGAAAAACAGTTTGGCTTTTTTTAAGTTGTACAATAAAGAGGAACATGAAAAAAGTGAGGTTGATGCTGGAGTCGCCAGAAGAAAGGCGCCTGCTTGGACTATACCAACCAGCAGATGAGCCAGAAACCTGGTGAGAGCAAAGTCAAACTTTAAGGGTCAACGACGCCTGTGATGGGAGGCGCCATGTTCCTACCACTCATCTCAGAGCTGGAACAGACAGACGGGTGAAAACATTCAGCAGTGGAACATGTTTGTTATGAGTTAGAAGCTTCAGAATAAAAAATGAATCCTTCACCCAAACAAGATTTCAGGATGTTGAAGGGGACAATACTACAATTTAACATGAGTATGTCAGTTTTAGTTTGGGTCATGATTTACAATAAATAGCTTTACCAAACTTTTAATCATGAGACACTCTAGTATTTGTTTAATCTTTATAAAGCTAAGCTGAATGTTGTCCTGCTCCGTCTCGCCCTCCTTCCAGCCCCGGGTGGCTGGATGAGGTGAGTGGAAATCCCAACATTGGTTCTCTTTCTGTAAAGGAAAGAAGCCACCCTGGACCAGCCCTCCATTAAGTCACAGCCAGACATGATTTACATTTTCATTAAGCGCACAAGGAAACAAATGCTTGGGAGTATCTGCATCTAGCACTTGTTGTGAAATAATTCCAGACTAATAATGATGGAGGAGCCCAGGAATGTCCCCAAGGCTGGATTCCTCAGCATGAACTGCAGCTGCATCATTGTGGGCATGGTTTTCCCACACCACCAGCCTCATTAGGCATTCATGGAGCAACGAGTCTGATGATAGTCATGAAAACCTGGGAGACAAGATCAAACAGGCCTTATTTCCTATTGCAACACTACAAAAACTGCAGACGCACCCACATCACTGAGCCACAACACTTTATTCAATAAAGTCATTTAGAAAAAGGAACAGCAACATGTGACTTAAGATGGCTGACAAGAGAGCTGCTCCCATTTTATGACGCTGTTATGACAACCTGAGCGGCTTCAGTCTGTTAGAAAGACCTGAAACACACAGCCGTTACACCATCACACACCTGAAGGACGCTACCCACACACACACACACACACACACACACACACACACACACACACACACACACACACACACACACACACACACACACACTTCTTTCTCTGTTTCTCTCTCTCGCGCACTCACACTTGCACACACACAGAACAAGGGGAACATCTAAAGCAGACTGCAGATCTATCTTTGGTGAGAAGTTTAAAAATAGGTTTGCAAAAATGAAGAAACAAAGGACTATCATTACTACTGATGTGGTTATACAATCTTTTCGATATACATTGTTCAAAAATCCGAAGGTAGAAAAGAGAGCCTGCAAATTCAATAAATTAGAAAACAAAGTGAATTGCAGATATCAATCCAGCAGTAGTTTTTTAAAAAAATCATAAAAAACTGAAATATGTAAAAAAAAAAAAAAGGAAAAAATGGTAACAGTGTAACAACATCTAACCAAAAAAAAAAACAAAGAAGGTAAAAAAGACACTGGAAGTCTAACAGAACAGCTCTGATTGGACGTTTGGCTGGGATCATGTTCAGGCTCGGCCTTGTGTAAACATTCCCAATCAGGAGGGGAATTCTGCTCTCTTGGTTGGTAAAGTACACACACCGGACAAACAACGCGTTACAAGCATGACTGTGTACTTCCTGAGGTTCATACAACCAACCGCTGCGTCCTCAGCACTGATGGAACCTGTCAGTGGAGAGGAGCCTCAGGTTCTGGTTAGCATCCACCAACGCTCCTCCTATGATCAACAACATGAGTCCAGGCTGCCTATGTAAAAAACAGTCAAACAAACGCCGAACAGGAAGTCTGTCACTGCAGTAAAAATAAATAGATGAAAAGTGAGTTGTAAAGCGGAAGTGAACGGCCCTGGTGTGTTTTCATCATGCTGTCCTGACCGAGGCATTGCTGCTGGCCAGCCTCCCGAAGCCGTGGTCATTCTTCTCCAGCCAGAGCTCAGACAGCTGTTGGGTGGAGCCATACGACGAGGCCTTGGAGCCCAGGCACATCTTGTACTGCTTTGCCTCCAGGTTGGGGTCACATATGACCGGGTGGTGGACATGCACGATCCCCGTGTCCGTACTTCTGAACAGCTTGATCCCCGATTGGACAAATTTATTATAAAGGTCGACGTCCTCTAGCCCCCATCCCTGTATGGAGGTGTCGAAGCCCCCGGCTCGGACCAAGTCCCCCTTATAGACGCAGACGATCCCAAAGCCGTAGGTCCTCCATAGTCCCGTCTTGGAGGTGAAGACATAGTGGTTGTTACTGGGGACCTTCCCAGAATACACCACTTTGGGGTCATACTGGCTGAAGATGATAGGGAAGTAGGCCTGCTCCCCCAAGGCGGTGTTGGTCCGGCAGCGCTTCAGGAAGTCGCTGGAGAAGAGCAGATCTACGTCACAGTAGAAGAGCAAGGAGTCGTTGGAGAAATGCAGGGAGCCCACTTCCAGAGCCAGAGCCCTGGAGAAGGAGCCGGCAACAGGCTTTATCTCCATGTCAGTTCTGGGGTACTTCAGGTGGTACTCCCTCATCAGCTCCACCTGCTTGACCCGCTCGGTGTTATTGTCCGTGCTGAACAGCAGAATCAGCAGCTTTACATTCAGGTTGGGGATCAAGCAAACTTTCTCAAAGTTAGCCATGAAGCGCACAAAGATGTCGTAGCGGCCCGACAGCGGCACCAGGATGTTAACTTTGCTTTCTTTGGGCTCCCTCTGATCCTGTCCTGAACTAGTCAGCTTGAAAGGCACCAGCATTTTCAGAGAGTTGGACAGAAAGGACAGCGAGTCTGACTCCTGGTTGATGTGGCTAGCAAGAGCCCTGGCATCCATCTCGTCTTCTTCCCTGAACTGGATCTGGCTGAAGGTCTGCTGAAGGTAAGCATGTCTCCTCACAGGAACCGTCATGGTCTTCCCTTTGTGCTTCTTGTATAGCAAAAGCAGATCCAGGACGTATTCTGCCCCGTACAGTGGGTTGACCCGTCGATAGCCGTACTGGATTTCTTTGAAATCGATGACCCTGCCTCGCGTTTTGGCATTGGCATTGATCATCTCCATCACCTGCATGATGATGTCGTCCAGAGCCTGCCTCTGAGAGGAGTCCATCCCGCGGCGGGGTGGCTGGCTGTCCGAGGAAGAGAACAGGTATTTCCCCGTCAGGAACTCCCATTCCAGGACTTCCTCTCGTTGATGGGGATGAAAGCGCATGAAGGACGGAGGAATGCCGAGCTGGAGGTCCTCTCGGGTGGGCTCAGCTGCTCCATAGCGCCCCATCTGGACGATCTCTCGGTGCAACTGAATGGTTCTGTGGCGCAGGTCTGCAATTTTGCGGCTGAGCAGGTAGCTGTGCAGGCGGTACTGGTAGGGTGGGTTCTTGTTGGGGTGCAGAGTGATGGCTCGATGGATCTTGCTGTTATGGAGATCTCGTATGTAGCCTTTCTTGTTCGGTTCATAGTTCTCATAGAAGAGTTGCTGCATCTGTAAAGACAGGAGACAGTTTGCTGTCAGAACACTTCAGGTTCAAATTCAGGTCACATTGCAACAGTCGCCGTCTGTCCACATAAAAAACATGAGGAGACAGAGAATTAATTCTCTCCTTACTGTCTCCAGACCAGTTATCAGACATGAATAATGCAGCTGGCAGTGGAACATGAAAAATGAACCTAAGGAAACCAGGGCAAGTACAAACAAACACTGAAAATACACTTCATTAGGAGAGCAGTGAACTAGCAGGGACTAAAGTGTTGAAAACAGATTTTACTGCTTAAACAAGGGGTGTTAATACTTCTGGAATTTTGCACCAAATCCAGATCCAAAATGTATCAATAAAACTATTCGATTGTTAATTAGCGTTGAATAAATTCTTCTTTTCATATTGATTATTCCCTCCAGGATTTCATGATTGTTTTTGTCAATTTTTGCAAACAAAATCTAAATTTTCAAGGAATTTTGTAACATTTACACTGGTATGACCTTATTACATTTGTCATAATGATCACAGAGTATAACTTAACAAGCCAGGCAGAGTCAGCAGTGTAGTAGAAATAAAAAACACTGCCACCAGCAGGTGGGAGTTAGAATCACTCAAATCCAATGTTTCTGACCATTTTTGGGGAAAATTTGCAATACAATAAATTCAAAATTATGAATTTGTGTGAAAAAAACTACAATCTGATGAAAACAGAAGCACCAGACCAGAAGCACCAGCTGTGTGTGGTTCCCTGTAGTGAGCTGACAGATGTGCAGGTGACAGTAGAAGCTGCGCTCTAAATGCCGTCGTCAAAACCAAGTCAGACATGATGGATGGTTACAGACGGCCACAGCATCAGACAGGCCAATCACAGCCTCCACTGAGAGAAGCTCTCCTCTAGACATGTTGCCATGGTTTCATGAAAGCTCCAAGCAGCTTCCAGCTGCGGTCCAGGCTGAAGTCAAAGCCGTGACCTTGTCCGGCCGTGTAGACTCACAGACTAGACACAAGCTCCATGTTGCCAATGTTTGCATGACATTTTTACAGTGCCATGTTTTTTAGGTTGTATCTGAGTTGATAGTGATGTTGGATGAAAGCCCAGACGGCACCCAGCAGGGTCATCAGCTGGCAGCCAGCTGGTCACAACCCCCCGCATGCTTCCCCCCACAGCTTAAGTCATTAGGTTGATTCTTCACTGCTGCAGTCATTAGTTTCATTTCTTCACACTCATTAATCTCATGTCATTTCTTCACTTTCGCCACTTTTCTAATCTGAGGGAAAACTGTTCCACGAAGCTGAAGATTGAACTTTTTATTTCAGATGTTAAAACGCTTTAAAGGCTTAGCTTGTTTATTTTATGTGGGCTTGTGTGAAGTAATGATAGCAAAAAATATCATCCTCGCAGAAACCAGCAGACTCAACACAACCTCAGCAGACAGAATGTAACAACAAAGACATGAGGCTTTATTTCTGAGGAAACAGAAATAAAGCCTCATGTCATTCAGTGCGTGTCATTTATAATGTTTAAGATTTCTGTTTATTAGGCCAACGTCTGAGCAGTGGGTGCTAATTCCCCCAAAGAAAATTCCTCCCACGTTCCCCAGACTGAGAAAACTCTACATCACTCTGCTTTGGTTCAATTCAGATGCACTGGAGGGTTTTCAAGCACAAACCTCCTGATTGGGGTCAAGGAACCCTAATCAGATTTAAGGGTGCCTTCACACCAGGCCTGTTTGGTCCACTTTAACCCAAGTCTGGTTGGTTTGGGGAGATGTGAATGTGTAATCAAACTTTGATGTGGACCAAAAAAGTGACTCTGGTCCGCCAACAAACCTAGATGTGGGTTCGGCTGAAGTGAACTTTAGTGAATGCACATGTCAACACCAAGACCACTCCAAAAGTAGAAAGTGAATAATTCTTACAGGGCATTCTGGGTAAATACAACCCAAACAAACACACAAGTCTGGCACTAGTGGGAGAAATGGCTTGTAGACTTTTATTAAAGACAAAAGAAAAATCCTCCAACTGCTAAGATCTGACGCCACTTCACTGTTTACGTCTCATGAAAAATGAAGTTGTGTTCAATGTTGTCTTCAGAGGTTTTTGTGTTGTTTCTTTCAGTGGTTCTTGGTGCAGCGCCACCACAGGTGAGGAGTGGCATATTTTGCTCAAAGGATTTGGTGGGTTTGACAGATTATTGTGGAAAAGAACCACAGCAGGTGGAAATGGAACAAATGATGCAGCTTTGGTCCCAGTTGAACTGAGGGGTCCACTATCATGTGGGAAAACACCAGTTCTATGTTCTAGGTGTGAGTCGGATAATATTTTGGTGCTAAAAGAAAAACTAAACAACATAACTCTGGGGTTGTAGCCCCACCAGCTGGGTCAGAGGCCTCACACACTCTGTGGCTGGGTTTAATCTGCAGGACAAAAAGCAGTCCCCCCCCAAAACACCCCTCCACCATCCAAACCTAATTGGAGACTGGCCGTCTACTAAACGCTGGTGATGTGTCCAAATTCATTTTCCGCTCCAGGAAAAGTTTCTCCCAGCAGGACAGCTCCACAGTGGACTGGGATTGATCCGCTTGGTGGGCAGCAGGACAGCATGTGACTAGATCTAATTCAGACAGACACCCTGTGACTGTGACACCCAGTGGACCAACAAGACACACGAAATCTTTGATTACCTTATAAAAGGCTTATAGGGTCAAATGATTCATAACACACAGAAGCATCACTTCATTCCAAAGAAGCAGTAGCTCATCAATGTCCATGGCTACAGAAAACAGGAAGTAGATAAGTCTGCTGATGAGAAATAGATGTGCATACTGACCACTCTGAGCACCTCGCTCCAGAATCACACACACATCAGTAGACAACCTGGATAAAGCGCCTTGCCCAGGGGCACAGGGACATGTGGCAGGAGAGATCTGGACTCAAACCCCCAACCTGGATTCAACAACAACTCTTTCCACTGACCTCAATATGTAGCAGCTCCCACAGTTGCCACCTATCAACAGTTACTATGTCAACACAGCAACTAGGGGTGGACATTTTTCATACAATTTATTATTTATTGTAGAAAAAATTGATTGACACTGAATAAAAAACAAAACAGACAGTATTCTCAGAAAAGTTAGTTTTACCATTTTATCCACTGTTCAGCAAGAGCACTAATAAATATCAATAAGTTTGAAAATATGAATAAATGAAGTCTCTATATGCAGTTTAGTGATATAAATATTTAATAAGAGGCATCAAGAATTAAAAGGCATTGTGTTTGAACATTTTCTTATATTTTATTTTTAGTAAGCTGCAAAAAACAAGTAAAAAACAAGCTGGTGGATGTTCCCCAAAGGACAAACTGAGGAAGCAAAGCTTCACATCCTCAGGAAGTGGAGGTTCCAACATATTCCACTGGTTCCAACATGTTCCTGTCAGTCCTGGACCAATAAATTAATAAATCAATTCATCACATGGCAAATTAAAACAACTTAAGTAATTTCTATTTATGAATTATTGTGTTTCTTTCTCTCTTTCTACTAAACACTGGATGATAAAAGTCTTCAGTCCGGTGCTTTGGTCTCAATCAGTCCTTTTTTGAAGGACAGTTTTGTTTACAGACATTTCACTTCATAATTCATTTTATTTATTGTTTTGTTTATTTATTTTGGATATCTAGTTTCAGTGTTAAATTTTCATTAGAATTTTAAGTTTATTGATCTTTGACAACGTATTGTTGCAGTATTATGTATTTGCCATTATATTACTTTGAAATGGTCTCAAAATGACAATATTATTATTCATAGCAAATACTTCTGGGACAATTTATCATCCAGCAAAATGTGTTATTGTGGAAAAACAGCTTGTTATAGTGGACTCAGCAGGAGAGATCTGCCTGGTACCTTTAAAAACCAGAGACTGGTGGAGGACAGGTTTGGGCCATTCATCATTTACTGTGACTCAGATTTTGACCAACTCCAGGTAGAACAGAGAAGAAGACAGGAAGTTAGAAACATGCTCTCTGATCAGAACCATCCAACTCAACAAACCAAAGAAAGACAACTCATAGCTCAGCTGGCTATGAACTAAGCAAACGTAATGCTTTGCTTAGTTCATAGTTTATTCAAAACAAATCTGAATAATTCAATGAAAAGCGCAACACAGGGGTGCTGAGGTGGTGCAGAAGTTAAGCACAACCCACATATGAAGGCCATCATCCTTGATGTGGGGTTGCAGGTTTGATTCCCTGCCGCATGTCTTCCCCATCTCTCATTACCCATTTTCCTGTCAATTCACTTTCAAATAAAGGCCACTAGAGCCAATAAAACCTTTTAAAGAAAAACACAACATGACAGAATCATGTTTGTCAGAGTTCCCATTGTAGCTGAAACCTAAACCCTAAATTACAGAGGGAGAAGCTCTCCATTCATCTGTTTCATCCTACAATACAAGGGTCATTATCTTGATTTATGTCATTATTACTCAGTGTTGCCCTTAATATCCTATTACCCCAGAATTAATAAAAGCAGGTTCTTTGGGTCTGTGTGTTGTGTAAATATTAAAATAGTCTTGATGGCAGAAAAGAGGCTTTGTTCCTTAAAGCCACCTGGTTTTATCTGTTCATGTTCCCAGGGAGAGATGAGAGATAAGCTCCATTAATGGACTCAAGAACCAAAGAGAGCAACGCCTGCAAGAATAAAAGCCTCTCTCACATTACCACCCAAAGCTCTGGCAAAGTCTGCAGCACTGAAATCAGGCTGGACAGAGCAGAGCCTCACTGCTGCAGCATGCATACAATCAGAACCTAGGGATGGGCAATAAATCAATAATAATCATTATAACAGATATCATCAATATCACTAGGTAATCTGATTTTACTGATCTCCCATCCAGAACCACAAAGCCTTCTGGGGGATGTAGGCAGAGGAAAGACTTTAGCTGCTCAGCTTCTCACAGCTAGCTAAGAAAAGTAGATAGCATCAACTAACTCACTCGCTCTTTGGTTACCTAGCAACAACTTATTGAGTAACTTGTGCAGCAGCAGTTCCAGGTTTTGATGCTGTAGCTCAAAATTGCTAAAAAAAACAAAAAAAAAACAGTGTGGAATGAAAGGAGAAAATGAGAACAGCAGAAGAAGCTGAGGATAAAACGGGCAGGACAAAAAGCAGCCCCTCCTCCCCCCAAAAAAAACACAAAATATCAGATATTTAAAAGAAAAAAACTTATTAATGCTATTGACTGATATTAAACCCCTTATATTGTGATATTGTCCAAATTAATTAAATAACATGTCAGAGCTTGTTCTTTCATTATCCAATTAAAATATTCCAGGAAAATGTCAAAAAGAAAAAAAGGGGGAAACCTCTAGTTTGTGCACTAGTCGAGCCTAGTGCAACTGCTGCGTAGCTGCAGCTGCAGCAGGTTTGTGGAGCTGCTGCAGCCCAGAGAGCAACCAGATAGTGAGAGTTGCCAAGGGAGGTAAATACATGGTGTACCAACATTTGGTGACAACTCTTTCCACACATGTACACAAAGATCAATGAGTCAAAGCCTACAATCTGGAGCCGAGGCCCCGCCCAGCATTACCCCGCCACTGCAAAAAAAATCAGCTCTTTCTGAGGTCCACTCTTTCATTTCAGCATGCAGTTACAGAGCTGGAGCCAGAGCGTGTGTAAACAGGTGCAGGGTGTGTGAAGCAGGTAAAACACAGCCTCTAGTCCTCACAACCTCACTAGAATGCAGAAGCCAGGTTCATGTTACCGATTACATCCGACTGCTCCAGAACCCGCTGATGGTGGAGACAGCGGAGGTGTATCAGTCAGTTCAATTCCTGCTCCGTCCGCCTCTGACATTGTGTCCTTGGGCAAAACACTCCACCCATGTTGCCTGCAGGTGGTGGTTGCTGCATGGCAGCCCCACCTCTGTCAGACTGTGGCTACTATCGATTAGCTTGCCGAATGTCGTGTGGCCTGTACTAGATAAAGCACTATACAAGTACAAGCCATTTACATGTCATGGAAGGCAGTGTGCTGCATTAATGCCTCAGCTCCACTGCATTGTTGTTTTTGGTAATGCCAATAAGTTGGCTTCATAAAAAGTTTCAATATAAAAACAGATCTTAAGAAATAGCAGTCAAAAATCTACAATTGATGTCGTCCAGCCAGAACTCGCTTCTGTGAAACATGATCTCTGGTGTCCAGAAGATGATGTGTTAACATGACACAAATGTCATGTCTGTGATACAGCAAGAGAGGCTCAGTCAGAGGATTCTTCAGATTAGCTGCAAGAATGACTACTAACCAGAGACCCTCCCTGACCACAACGACTCTTTAAGATACTTAGATGATATGAGTAATGGCATTTAATTTCCCTTTGAGATCAATAAAGTATTTTTGAACTGAATCATCATCATTTTACTGCGAACATTTCACAACATTACCATCCTCACTTCTTTATTCCAAAACAGAGCAAACAGTAGCATTACACTGGAAAAAAACTGATTTTCTTATTGCTGATTAAACATTTTAAGCTGTCTGTGAATTAGTCAGACATCCACATGTCTCCATCAGGTGCTTGATTTTGCAGTGGTAGCCCCCAGGCTCTGGTAGACACTCTGGAGTTTCCCACGGCGAGAGGCGCCGGGCAGGAGTGGGCATACTTGTTGCCCCCCATCGTGGCGCATGTACGTTGGGGTTTACCCCGGTGAACGAGAGGGTAGCCTCCCTCCGCCTACGGGTGGGGGGACGGGTTCTGACTGTTCTCTGTGCTTACGGGCCGAACAACAGTTCAGATTACCCACCCTTCTTGGAGTCCTTAGAGGGGGTACTGGAGATGCCCCTCCTGGGGACTCCCTTGTTCTACTGGGGGACTTCAACGCTCACG